>JAWQEG010001632.1:0-183830 GCA_033782935.1 Petrolisthes cinctipes
TACACGGCTTTCAAGACCTAGGGCAACCTTATTTAATCTTCAGGTGATCTGTCCCCACTGCCACAATCTGCACCCATTCTCTCAATATCTTTTCCCAGTACGTATCTTCTAATGTTCTCATTTCCCAGTGTCTCACTTATTTTTATTTCATTCTTTGTTCTTCCATTACAGGTCTGATCTCTCTCTCTCTCTCTCTCTTACGGATCTTCATAAAGTTTCTCTTTCTCCCCACAGTCCCTCTGATCTCTCACTTCGTCTTTCTCACCTTGCAGCCCTTCTAATCTCCCGTTATCTCTCCCTCCCTACAGCACCTCTAATTTCATACCTGCCAGAGAGCACAGATGAGTTGGTTTCTCTGTACTTGAAGCGACACCCCAAGTCCACATCATCACACGAGTCTGACTGGCATTCCCCCGCCCTGGACGCTGTCGTACTCGATGCTGTCAAATACGCCCACCGTTCCCTCGTTGGTCAGTACTAGATGTTTTTATTCTTGGGTGTGTGTGTAGGTGTGTGTGTGTGTTTTTTATTTTCTATATCGAGAAAGATGAGGCTATGAGCCCACTTGTCTTCTTAATTTGTGTAATAAAAGTGAGACTGGTCCAAAATCATATCCAATTTCGTTTGAGATGCCTAGACACTGCGTTTGAAGAAACATAAGTCGTAGTAAGCGGGAAAGATAGATGGAGGTAGTGTTCAAGAGTTGATGAGAGACTGAAAGTATCGGTTAACCGTTAACTCAAGCTTGTTCAGGTTGTACATGCCCAGGATACGATGGTGTGGTAGCGTTGATAGAGTTGAGTTACAGGTGTATATATCTTCGGATATAAGTTGTGTGTAGGAAACTGATAAACCTCTGAGTTTTAACAGGGGTTTATTGAAGAACCAAGCCTCTTGTACAGTGAGTTGGACTAGGAATGTTAGCTGTTATGATAGCTAGTATCAGAATGATCTTATACTTAGTGAACAAGACTCTGTGGGGATCTATGACCCAAATTGTCATATCCCATGCCTGTGAAAAGACTGCTGATTCATATTAGGTTCTTATGAAGAACAGTTTCCCAAACTGTGTACATTTGTGTACATTAACCTTTGACTCAGTCTCTCATGCCTTATGAGGTTCCCAGGCAGAACTGTGCTTCATAAGTGTTATGTCTGACATTATGATTACATTATGATACATGCGAGTACATTGTAGGATTACATGTGATATACATAATGTAGATATATATTGAATATATATGTAGATTAACTGGTACATGCTTAAGGAGTTGGACAGAAAAGGGATGAAAACGAGCGACTTGGCGAGTGTTGCATGCTCTCCTGACAGGAGAAAGCATACATTGAGAGAATTCAGAATAACAATGCCCAGTGTAATAGCAATAGAAGAGAGTGATGCAGCATTGCGATGACGAGAAAGAGGTTGTAGTGAATCAGTAAAGGGAGGAGAGTTGATAAGACGAACTACCTTTGATTCCACCTTGCCCAGGAGGTTTAACCACTCCACACATGGGAGCCATACTCCATACAAAAGCGAATGAGACCCCAGTACACAGACAGAAACTGTGTGGAGGTAAAGTATTCACGGAATCTGCGCAGCACACCCAACCTCTTTGATGCGGTTTTAGCTAGAGAGATAATATGATCTCTCCAGGAGAGATTGTAAGAAAAAGAGGCTCCAAGAATATTTAGGGAAGGAGAAAGATCAAACTGTATGCCGTTGAAGAAGAGGAGATAGTAATTTGTAAGATTAGGGCGAGTTGAAAGATGAAGGAACTGTGTTTTAGAGGCATTAAACACACAAGGTGCTCTCTACCACAGTCAAGCGTGCCACTGCATCATCACGTGATGTGGAGAGGTGCTGCTGGGATGAGCGGTTGTTAAACTGGGTGCTGGGTGGAATGAAAATTGTTTCAGGATCTGGTCACATTCTAGTGGATTTGACGAGATCTAACCACATGGATTTAAATATCTACGTGAGCTGTACTGCAACTGGAGTCTCTTTTTATATTTTACTATAGACCAGACAGAAGGGAAAGCAGATATAATGTCACAGATGGAAGGATAGAAGCCGAATGAGGGCAGTTCTGAAATTAAAGCTTTGAGCCAGACTCTATAAAAAAAAATCGATATGTCAAGGGCAACAGTAAAAGTTTCACCAAAGTTTTGAGTAGAGGCTGGCTATGAATAAGAAAGAAGGGATAAAAGATCACCAGTAGAGCAACCTTGATGGATACCATACTGACGGATCTGAAAGATCATGAATTTTGGAGTTAAGAATAGATTCTAAGACCTTAGATAGATATGAGGTCAAAGCAATGGGGCGGTAGTTGGAGATTTGAGAGCAGTCACCTTTCCTTGGAGCAGGCTGGATCAAAGCAAACATCCAGCCAGAAGGAGGAGTATTAGATAACAGACAAAGGCGGAACAATTTGCCTCTGCAGGGTGTCAGCCAGGAAGCACAGTTCTTAAAAACAACAGTGTAGGGAGTGCTAACGTAGTAGGCATACTGCCTTCTTTGCCATATTTCTCCCAGTGGCGTCTGTAACCTATTCTCCTTAGAATAGTCTATAACTCTCCTTTACATGTTATCTATTCTCTTTTCTAAGTTTAGGAAGGCAGGAAGTATAGCCTATTGTAGTAAGTTGAGATCTTATTTATATGAAGAAAAGAAGATTTAGGGCTTTATGCCTATCGACTTAAGGCAGTCAGTCTTGTTACATCAACACATCTTCCCCCTTCCAACAAGGTTGCTATCCTTGCTTTTACAGCCGGGTACCTACTTACTGTTAGGGAAATATGGACATAGGGGGATGGGAAAATTGTCCAACAATTCCACCGACCCGTGATCTCTCGCGTGCTGGGCAAGTATGCTAACCATTACACCATCAGCACCCCCTATTTATTTGGAAAAGACATGGCACATATATAAGGCATACAGGATCACGAGCTAACAATAACAACCAATCAGCACTCAGTATGACTTTCCCTCAAGACCTGTCCGTGCGTGTGGACGTAGATCACGAACTTACAATTACGGCCAACCAGCGCTTAGCATAGCGCTCACTCGGCGGTCTGTGATCGCGAAGTTTGTGGCGAGAGATTGATGCCGAGTGTCACAACAGAAATCCCATCAGATCCGCATCGTTTCCGAGTTTCTAGGCCAGAGAGGGCAGAAAATACTTCCTTTGAGGAGATTCTATTAGCTAGAATAAGTAAGTCGGAGGGGGCGGAGATGGAGGAACAGAGCTGGAATTGTCCAGAGTGGAGTTAAGAGGAAAAAGTTTGCTAGAAGAGTTCAGCTTTATCAGGTGAAGAGATGGCAACATTTCCATCAGGAAAAAGGGAACGAGGAAGAGGTAAAAGTTGATGGAGAGATTTTTTGGAAAAAGACAAAAAGAACAAGAGGAGGTAGAGTAGAATAGGACATTGCACTTGGCACGGATAAGATTTTTTTGGCTATTTGGAGAACATGTTTGGCACGATTCTGGGCAGAAAATAAAGAAATATACAGAGCACGAGATTCATAAGCACCGGTACTGTCTGAATGTTTCTTCCTTGTTGTAGACAGCAGTTGAACAAGCGTGTTTAAACACGCATTTTCTGTTGGAGAGAGGAAATGAATATGGAAAGTATGCCTTTGTTCGTTGAGAATCACTTTTGTGATGCGAGCAGCACACTCAGAGGGACCATGGCCACAGAAGAAAAAAATATTCCATGGGAAATCTTGAAAGTACTACCTCAGATCATCCTAATTGGCTGTAGTGCCACAGACACTGCTGCCTAGGAGGGTCCAAAGGTCTTACTTCAGCATTAGGACAGGATACGGAAATAAGGTTCTAATCGGAGGAGCCCAATGGAGAGAAAAATTCAACAGTATAAGTAGAAGGATGTGAGGTTAGAAATGTGTCAAGGATATTGGGCTGATCTGCAAGGCGGTCGGGAATACGGGTAAGGTGCTGAACTAGCTGATTTAGGTCGTTGAAGAGAGAAAAGATGAAATTCTTGTTCACCAAATAGGTGAATCAGTGAAGGGAAAAGAAAGCCAAAGGTATTGGTGAACACTGAAATCTTCTAATATGGAGATTTCTGAGAATGGAGAATGGGATGGAATGTATTCCACTTTTGAGGTAGGGTAGTCAATTATTTTGGGAAGTCAGTAGACTTAGGAGAGAGGTAAACAGCACAGATGTATCTAGTCTGAGCGTAGCAAATATGCCGAAGCCAGAAAGTTGAGAATTCGGAAGAGTCAAATTCGGGTATAGAGAAATTATGGGGAGATGGAGTAGGGGTTGCTGTCGATTGATGCTGACATCTGAGGAAAAGAAAATGAGGTTTAGCGGAGCAGAGGTGGTGTTCAACAGAGGTGAAGTTGGAGGAAATGCCATGTATGTTGCAAAAAGTCATGGAGAGCGAATCAGGCAATGGTCCAGGGAACCTCGGGGGTTCCTTTACAGAGGGCCCTGGCCGAGGGGAATTTACTGGCCAATCTCTAGGGGCCTCCAACGGAGATTTTCTTGTTAATTTTAGTAATATTGAGTTCTCATTTCTGTGGGTATAATTTGGACAATGTGTGGTGTGTAGTATATTTTTACTATGAAAACAGGAAGACAGAGATGTCTGAGATTATATTGGACTAACCTCCATGTATGCGAGACACGAAAAATATCAGCAAAGGTGGACAACCAGGTGAAACACGAATCACAATCCTCGCTATCACCTGTTCAGCATCCACTCTAAGAGTTACTACCCTGTTCGGTTGGTGAATTCAGCTTCATCCTTGTGTATGTGTGTGTGTGTGTACTCACATTTAATTTTCCTTTTTGACTCCATGGTTACTTTTCCCTCTTGGCTTCTCACTTACTTTTTTTTTTAACTTGAATGAAAAATATTCTCTTTATATAATGTCACTAGCTTCTGGCTAGCACAGTGGTAGAGGCTGTGGCTGCAATTCTGCGGCCCAGCGTTCGATCCTTGCTCGGGACACGTTAAAAATGCCACTGATGCCAGAGGTTACCACCCCTGTGAGCAGGGGGTGGGGGGTTTGAGTCGGCTGTCTGAGGTCTTCCTGCTTATGCAGCCATAGCCGAAACTGACTCGGGTCTCACATGGGTGGAGAGGTCTCTGGGCCACTCATCATCCTTGTGATGCGTGCTATAGTTGTGTTTCATACACACCTTTATGTCAGATGATTCAGTATGGCAAAGAAACTCCTCCCCCTTCCCTATCTTTCAAGGGTTACAAGCCAATCTGCACACTTTCACTATTATCTAGCAACTTCCAGATAGATATACAATAAACCCTTGCTATCATAAATGGTTTGAGGGAGGGGTCATTCGTTAAAGCCGAGAATTCGTTAAAGACGATTGATGGTTATACAAGGACCTTATAACAAACATTAGTCAATATATAATGGCAGTCTATGAGTAATATTGTATGTGCAGTCAGAACAGATACCTTTACTGTTGTTTGTATACTGTACAGACAATCGTTACATAAGTGTCTTTTAACAAACACTAGTTGCTATAAAAGGACAGGCATTGGGTAATACTCGTAATGTGGTCAGAAATTATTTTTATTACTGTTGTTTTTGTACGCACAATGCATATGTAACATAAAAAATTACTTTTAAAATTTACCATTTAGCTTAAAAATTTCAGCAGCCTCGCTTAGACTACCGAACGATGCCCCCAATTTAACAATAGACGTGATATAATTTGGTAGTCTTTGCAGGGTTTGTTAAAGGGATAGTAGTACACTTTTGGTACATAAGAGTTTCTTGATTCCTGTAAAGTATGCAAGGAAACGGGATCAGAGTAACAAAAATATTGGTGACCTGTTGCGTGGAATTGTTTTGAGGAATCGGTTGTTTCGGATATACCGACACTGTACAGTACTACCCCATTAATTAAAGCCAGATTTCGTTATCGAAGTTCGTTATGGCGAGGGTACTTCTGCAGTCAGGAGTTCTTCGCTACCCTGTTTTTGCCAACCCTCTGATGTGGTACTCCCGAGTTCGTAAATTGGCGACCACGTACTTAGATGTTTATGCCATTTGAGCTGGTAACATTTATATGGGGAGGAATCTGAGTAGGTGGAACATAGTAGAGCGACATGATGCAATCTTTCACCTACAATGACACCTTCCCCACACAGTGTTACCAGCTCAGATGACATAAACATCTGGGGGCGTGGTCGCGAATTTACGAGCTTGAGTGTAGCACCACATTAATGGTGTAACGTCAGGAGGTCGTTACTACCCAAGGGTGTATAGTAAACTACCAATACTAGGCACGGTTTTATTCAGTGAGTATAACAGGGAAGTATGGAGTGAACCCAAGCACAGAATGGTGGTGACTTCCGTAGTCTTGCTCGCCAGAGTTGCCTGTGTGTTGCTTGCAGGGTGCTTGCCGTGTTGCTTGGAGAGTACTAGCGTGTTGCTTGGAGAGTACTAGAGTGTTACTTGAGAAGGCTTGTAGTGTGTGGGTCGGCAGCAGGACAAAGCGAGGCGAAGTGGCTTGGCGGAGCAGAGGGGAGGCACGTCTGGTGGTTGTGCTAGCCCAAGGGTAAGTAAGTGGAGCGGCCCAGGAAGGGCGTGGGCTGATCTCGGTTCAAGGCCCAATCGCTAACCAGCAGGAGCAGACTTACTTGATGACAGGTGAGTGCAGGGATCCATAGTTGCTCATGGAGGATGGAGACATGGAAGCCTAATGCTTGGGTCACTACAATGGATATACGAGTTGCCTAGTAGATAATCACTTAAGTTGATATTACTCCCAAAAACGTAAATATCGTATTAATGAGCCTAATGAAGGTTATATCTGAGCTGACGATGTTTTTGGATGTATCAGAGGATAATGAAAATTATGTAAGAGTTAACTTTGCTTCTTACTACATGTATTAAACGTACAATATATTATAGGGGACCTGCAGAATGCTTCATATCCTCCCTTTCTCCAAGATATCAACCCCGAAGTTTGACGGATTACCTTGACGCGAAACATCAAACGAATTATTCTCTTTAATTTTCTGGTTATCCATAAATATGTGAAAATATATTTGCTTGATAAAATAGAAGTGTGGCATAATTTCATCCACATCAGGTAGTAGTTATGGACCCATAAACGTTAAGAAAACGAAGTAGTGCCAAATCTGGTCAATAAACATTATACAGTAGCTTCAGGAAAAGTCCACAATAACGCAAAACATTATGTGTAAAGCCCGTAACAGACTACTCGGAAAAAATTTCTCTGGCCTAGAATGTCAGATCTTCCCTGAGCAGAGCTCCGTTGATCAAACTAAAGTCTAGCGTCACGATGCCTCTACTCTAAATATTATTTTGCAGCAGGAGTCCTATGATCTGTTTGCGTTCACGTTGCATTACAGTGATATGACTATACTTGGTTGTTCTGATGGCTTGTCTGCAGTTGGTTTCTATATTTATACATATGCATATAAGAATTATCACAAACATTGAGATAATCATTATTGATTATAAGATGTTACCAACGCTAAAAGTCTAATAGGCAACAATAATTTTTAGTACTTCCACGAATGCAACGGTGCCACATCCTTGGGTTGGCCAGAAGTGGGTGGCGACGAACTCCTGGCCGTAATAGGGTACCCCTATAATTGCGTCCACTATCTCCTCTCCCACCAGAGAAAATCACCTTGGCCACGGACCCAGTACAAAATGTCGGTGAATATGATACTTTAGTGGAGGACCTGTGTGGGAGATACTGTATGAAGGCACTTCACTCCTCCACTCCACTACACTACGCATCCCCTCAATCAACAAAATTTGATGATGATGACGATGATGAAGAAACGGATAATGCCAGTGAAACTGGAGGTAAGTTCTGTCAGTCAGTCAAGACGCAAATAAGAGTAAAACCTGCTTTTTGAAAATTGGAGGGCTGCTGATTCCTCCAAACTATGCCAGAAAACAATTCATGACAATGTTTCTAAGAGGAAATCAGTTTTTTGACATACTCAGGAGGATTCAAAGGAGGTTCTCCCATAAATCTGTGGTGTTGTTGAGGTCATGTTCTGGGTTCTTACTTATAAGAGTAAACTTTACCTGTATAATATGAAAGTAAAGTTCACTCTTAAGGGGAGACTCTCTTGTTGGTAAGTTAGAGGGCCATTGATGCTTCCACACTGCGTCATGTAAACGATCCCCTATTTGAAATATTGAGGTCATCTATTTCTTGACATAGTTTGCAGGAATCAATAGCCCACCAATTCACTAACATGATTTGTTAAATTTATTTTAAAATATTGGTAAACTTTCATCCATTCATGGCAAGGACTAGAATCCACACTGCTTTAAAAACCGTAACATAGACTTGTACTTCAAGAGGAGGAAATTGATCAATTGCTAACCATGATTGAACGCTTATCAGTGATATTTTACCTTAGGAGTTAATTGTACTATTATAAACGAGTCTATGTATTGATTTCAGAGCAGTGATTGGTTCTATATAGTCCTTGTCATGAATGAATGAACACTTCAAACAACATTTTAGCTTTGGAATTAATTATACTGATATAATTAGAAATATACTTATTTGATGAGTAACAGCAATCCATAATTTCTAACTCAACTAGGACACATAACTAGAGTTGGTGCAATCTGTCATTTTGGACAGATGCAATGTACTCATTATGTACACAAGAGATCTTTCTGGCAAGGCTCTCCACTCAATCAAGATGCATTATTATTACTGTTGCATTGCAGTAACCAACCTTCCCCCCCTTGAAATATGCCACCTACATGTTCCGAATTGTGCTGATTCATATGCGTTTTTAGTTATCCAGTTCGATGCGAAGTTTTCAAATGGTGTGTGAACAAGCACACCAACATTTTCACTACTGTTTTTTTGTATAGATAATCATTAGTATTTAACCAACAAAGCGTCCCATCATAGAGAATATACAACATGCATTAACTAAGCTATATGTTTTTAATGGGATCAAAGATTTTGGAATGCATTTGTATGCTGTGATAATATTTGTGCTACTGAATTATTTAATAATTATGACAAAGTATTTGTTGTAAAGTATGATAGTTGCTCACTAAATACTACTCACTCTCAATGATTGAGTTTGGAGGATTAAGTAGCCTTCCAAGTTTCCCTAACCCAAAGGTTCCGAAACAATGCAGCTCATTGCCCCCGTAATTAATGAGGTTTCAAAGTTTTCTTTGACTCCCAAACATTTAAAATTAATGAAAATAAAATTTAATTTATTACGATAAAACAACATAATGCATATTATAGAGGAGCAGGGAACAGATTTTAGATGAAGTGAACATGACGAGTTATAGTATTTATATAGGTATTACAGTTAGTTGATCTCTTTATCCAGTAATGGTAAAAATAGTAATTATTACAAAAATGGAGTTTTCCTGCACTACTCTCCTGCCCCATTCATACCTCATATTAAGACAATTGTAAGGCATTTTTATCCTATGGAATTTCAGTCGTATATTGATATCTTATTAATAATGATATGTTGGCCTATGTACAATACTATTTTAGTTCTGCCCAGGGGGGCTGACTTTATTGCTTTGTAAATACTAGCCATCCCCCACGGGGCAAGAATAAAGATTGTTGTAGGATCTGGTCACTTTCTAGTTGATATGACGAGATCTGCTGACATAGATTTAAAAATCTATGTGAGGTGTACTGTAACAGGAGGATCTTTTTTATTTTCACTGCTGTGTGGACTACCCGCACACGGGGGTGAATTATCCCTTTTTATGCAGCAGTCTAAACTCCCTCCCCCTTTATGGTCCCTTCAGGACTGATCTCATGAAAGGTGCAGCCCTATTTGTAGCTCTTGTGGTAACGTGGACTTGGGCCCACAGCACTGGCTGTGGGATCAAAGACCTTCCCCCCATCTCCCTGGTGGTCGGAGGCCCCCAAACTCCCTGGGGCCGGATCTCTTAAGGTTACGGCGATAAGGCTACCATACGATTCTAGCAGCACGGCGCTTAAGGTCTATTCACTAAACAATCGTAAGGGAGCGAGAAGTTATCCTCGCCGTCAGTCGTAGTTCATATTTTGACGGTAGATGGCTCTACTTTATTTTATTTTGTCGTCTGCTAACCAATCACGAAGTCGGTAACAAAAGAGCCCAACCATTCAGGGGCAAGAATCTCCCATCAGCTGATATTATTATTTTGTAAACAGTGAAGGAGAGTGCTCTACAAAGCATTATATATCCACTTAATTCTGCAGCGGAGTATAGCCGGAATATAGAAAAAATGTCTAATCAACTGTTTTCTTTCTTCTTTAATTCTCTTTTAGTCCAGCAATGCCTTTTTTTCATACATTAGGGTATGTATTCCATTTACTGTAGATAAATCCTTTTGTTTAGAGAAAGACCCAGTTGTAGATGTTTATTTGGGGAGAGCATTTGGAATATACTGTACGAGTTTTGAATAGGGTGAATAGGACTGTGGGTTTTAAAGTAAACTGTGAAAACTTTGCAAAATATCAAAAGTAGCCTAACTTTATGTTACTAATAAGCAATGAAGTTTATGGGGACTTCACTTGGACACACTACTGAGAATTGTGTAGTAGTAAAGTAGCAAAGTTAACTTGCATCAGTTAAATATATATGGTAATTTAATGTGTAAGTATTAGATATGAACAATTCCTTCATGGTGGTAAAGTATACAGTGTGACATAATATAATATTATGTTACGATATATAGCACTAATGATCATCAACATTAACCATATGCTTCCTAAAAACATAGGTATTATTGTATTTAGTTCACAATTCTTGACGAATTCCTTTTAGCTCTTGTGATGGTGGTTAATTAACGCCTGGAGTTAGATTATATCAAGAAGTTCCGAATTCTCCATTCTTAAATCTCGGCCTAAGGTGAGAGTTATTGCAGATGAATGCATCATGAGTGCTGCCAGGGTATTTTGCACACACATTAGTTATGTAGGCTACTGTATTTATGTAGGCAACAACTTGGATGTTGATAGAGTGATACTGTTTTACTTTTTCCTGTTCACATACAAATGTTCACCTTCCTTGGGTGCTTTGATTGGAACATGTGTGCAATCAATTGTTCCAATTACATTAGGAAAACCTCTTAGTCTATGAAATATATGCTTAGTGTCTGTTGTGGCAGCTATTCTTCTAGGCATTTTTATTTCCAGTTTTGCTTTTCTGTAGAGAGCTTCTGTCACTTTATTTACTAGACTTTACTAGACCAACAACACTCTGAAAGCTATTACCTGCATAAAATCTTAAGGCAACTAAAACCAATGTATGAGTGGGGATAGCATGAGATCGCCTGGTAACTTCCAATTTTTGAAGCGAATCACATAATCTCGATATTTCCTCTCGAGGAAAACGATAATACCGTATTAGGAGATTATCATAAACATGGAGTTGCAATGCAAGTTCCTGATCAACAGCAACAACGAGTTCCAATGCAAGTTCCTGATCAACAGCAACAACGAGTTCCATGGTGATATGTCTGTATAGTACGCCTGGCAGCTCCGTTTTTCTTCGTTTGTCGGATATTTCACTCCCGTATCTCGTGTAAGAGTGCCTCCTCACTCCCTTAGGTAAGTCTGTACGATAGTTTGGGTTAAGGGTCCCGTAACTCGTTAGTGAATCGCACCCTCCCCCGCTAAGGGAGTCTTAACGGTTTAAGGCTCCCTTTGTGCGTTAGTGAATCCGGGCCCTGGTCCCATCTTCCTGGGATGTGCTTCGGTAGCCCAGGCATATAGGGCCAGCCCCTTCTTTATTTTAATATGTTTTTTCACTGCGACCAGAGTTTACCGGGGGTCTGTGCGGCAGGAGGCCATTCTGCCCAGGGAGAACATCATCAATAACAACTATTATAGTTAAATTGCAGCCCAACAGCTCCAACGTATTTCTATCAGGTCCCCTCACATTTTATATTCAACATTAACTAAAGTTCATTGTCCCACCACCAACCACCTCATCTTAGGGATCACTAGGGACTGGTGTGGAGCTTTATGAGCCAACAGGGTCCTCAATGACCCTATTTTCGACCCCCTGACCAAGCCAATCATTGACCCCCTAGCCATTTATTGACCGTCACCCTTTAGACCCCGTGGCGATTCATCGACCCTTGGGGATCGATATTGAACACTGTGAGAACTCTGGCCTCAACAAATTATCCTCTTTTACTGCACTGATATGACGAAAGTAATTATTTTATTACAACAATTTACGAGATTGTATAATGAACAAAACAATATAACAATACAAGCTTATAGCTGGTAAAAATCAAAGCGGTTATATTTAGCAGGTGACTTACACTAATATATTTCACTTGTTACAGATATAGGTCATTACCAATATGAAAGTCAGCGAATAATTGAGTTATTATTATTATTATTATTTAGGGGAAAATCAAGAACTGATATAGACCCAAGCAGGGTCGCTCCAATGAGCAAATATGGATGTGAAAAATCAAAAGAAAGGCAGAATGAAAGAAAAAGGATAAGAACTTAACTAGTTAACAGGAAGATGTTAACTTTTCCTATAAAAATATCAATGACAACTTCTGAAATACTTTCATCAAGAATTAGTATATTCTAAACTTTGATCAAATTAGGAATAAATGTATGAGAAAATTGATTGGTTGAACAAAGACATTACTGATAAGCACGCACATTAAAACGTAAATTATTCAGTGTTCGACGAATAAGCATTAGCTGAGCTGGTAATGAACTATGAAGAGGGTGTTCATTATTATTGACAATTAAGAAAAAAAAAGTAATTATACTAACCAATGAAAGAGTAAAAACTATTAAAAACAATCTTATCGGTAAAATTGGTTCTACATTTCCTCAATAAACCAACCTCCTGGAATAATGAAAAAGATGTTATCCTACAGCCTCTTCCACACGAGGCAAATGACGCCGGGCAGACAGTGATACCAATTTTGTGAGTGAGTGGTGGGCACAAGTGGCCAATGGATGCCTGGGACTGTTTGATCTGGTAACACTGGTAAAAGACAAAAGAATTTCACTCAGTTGCACGTGCCAGCAGTGTTTTTGTCTCTCGTGTGGAAGGGGCTTTATTTAATTTTCAAAAGTCAATTTCGAATTTAAAGTTACCCCTTAATTACTTGGTTGTTAATTTTGAGATCAGGATGTGGGGGATTAAGGGTTCTGGAACGACTAAAGATAATGCTGTTTGTCTTGGTAGGTATTTAATATTATACCCGTATGCTGACACCAAGAACTGATCAGAATTTAGTTGAGTGGCTGCTAGGGATCTACTTGAAACATCAGAAATATGACAGAATAAAGAAGAGTCATCAGCATGCAGTAAGCGATCAGATGCGGAAAAAATCCCATGCCACATATACTGTAACTAGTATAAAATATAAAAAGAAGAGGCCCAAGAACACTGCCCTGGGTATGCCAGACGTGACGTTAGAGAAATAACTAAAATAACCATCAGTGCCAACACGTTGGTGCCTGTCAGATTTAAAGTCAAATCAAATATTTAAGAATGACCCATTAATACCTACAGACCCAAGTTTATAATGCAATGATTTTTTTAACTACTTCAAATGCAAATGTTGTTGTTGTTTCTTATCAATTCTGTCAAGCAAGTCAATGCATTTTGCAACTCTGCTAACAAAATGGTAATTCTTACCTTTGCAGATGTTCACTTTGGTGCGACAGAGGGACCTGTTCAAGAAAATGGCCTAAGTGGTACAGTGGACCCATTTGGCAGGTAACCTAGCTGTTCTAAGGAATTTGAGGGATTTTTATTCCTTCAACATATCCTGCTGGATAGATTCTCTATTAGTTATATTGACTTGATTTTTAGCATATTTTGGAGGAATCAGAAAGGCTATTAATTCCTCTAAGGTCTTCTTGAAAACAAATTCCCTATTAGTATTATTGAGGTTCAGTCTCTTGCATATTTTGGTGGAATCAGAAACCCTTCATTTTTCTTCACAAGATATGGTCCCATTTAATGTCTTATGTACTGTACTTACACTAGAGTGGGTATATTCACGTCCACACAGTGTTACCAGCTCAGACCTTTATTCTCTTCCACCCATCAGTGTTCCCAGATAAGGTCTCAAAAATTTTCCATTGACACTACCTCCTCACCTACACAGTGTTACCAGCTCAGGTCTCAACTCTTTTCCAAGCACACGGACTCCTCCCTCATACAGTGTTATACGTGAAGAGAATATTTTCTTTAAGGCAAAGAAATATGCACATTTTAATCATATATAAAATTAATAAAGTTTTTAGCAAATCATATAAAAATTAAGTTTGTAGCATATCACATAAAAGAACAGTTTGTAAAATTAGTTAGCCAATGTTTATACTAAGTGTGTTTTGAGTTCTATAATATCTTCTCCAAGTGTGGACATAGGATTGTGATTTTTTATTTTGACCTTGTGAAAAAAATTATATATATGTATAGTCCAAAGGTACTTTAATAGGAGTTGTGGCAATGAAAGACAAATTATTCATGTGCTTTTATTGGTATATTTAGTGATGGAATAGTTGAAACATGTTGAAATGTACGGTATTTATTAAATAAAGTATTTATTGATCGGTTGGGAAAGTTATGGTGTTTTATACACTTAAAAGTTTATAGAGATCACCTCATATTGGGTTATTAGAGGGTTACCGATTCCTTCAAAGTACACCAGGAAACAGAATCGCAACCGTATACGACTAGCGATCTCTGTTGTGTATCCTATTATAGTTGAAGGGACCCTGTGGTATAGTCGGACAATTGGAAATAAATTAGCCCTTCAAATATTGCCACGAAACACCACATATAGGGCATGGTCAGGAGGAATCAGAAGCTACCAGGTCTCGTACACGATCACAGGGGCCTTAAAGGAATCGGTATCTCTCCAATAAATAAACCCCATGTGATTATACCATGTGAAATTTTGGTGGTGTTAACGATGGCGTGGTACCAGTACGATGACCCCATAGACAAACAAAGGAGCCATTGTACCGATACCACGCCATCAACACAACGGATCTTCTTGTTTACAGTCTTTCAGGTCATTAGTAAGAAACTGGTAGAGGAAGCACTGAATCTTGTGAAGGAATAAGTGGTAGATGTGGAAAAAGGGAGGTACAGCTCCAGACATATCAAACGACAACACCCCATCCACCAGCGACTTGGTTTGGGCCTCAGCGGATCTGGTAACAATTGCAGGTGGAGAGAGGGAGGGAGTGATGTGGGTGGGTGAAGAGGGGACAAATATGGAAGGGTGAAGAAGTAGCAATCATGCTGTGGCTGGTGGGAGGGAGGGAAATGAATAATGGGGTAAGGGAGACGATAGTGTCAGGAGGTAAGTGTTAAATATGTTCAACCTTAATTTTCATTACTTTTCCACCCTTATAACCCTATTTTTCTAAATTTTATTGTAGAGAGAGTGTTATATGTGGTTGAAAACGACATGGGGGAAGAGTTCCAATATTCTAAAAAGAGTTACTAAGAACTATTTTAAAATTGATTAGTGATATTATCTTAGCAATGTTTGAGAAGTTTCCTTATTTTATTATGGGAGAGATTTATATAAGAATTAGTTTTGTTAAGTAACCGACAGAGAGAGAGTAGAAATATTTATGTAGAAAAAAAATATTGTTCTATACCAGTGGTTCTTAAACTGTGTTCCGCGGAACCCCAGGGTTCCGTGAAGACCTTTCAAGGGTTCCGTGGCAAAAAATTATATTTATTTATTTATTTGACCTCGAATGGATAAAATGAAGTATGGAAGTGATGAAATATTTTGAGAGAGAGAGAGAGAGAGAGAGACTGTACGAATGTAGTGCGTGAAGTGTACAGGTCCGTTCGGCGTTAGTACTGGTCCCACTCCCACAGACCACAGTCCACTCCATGTTACATTAGTCTCCACCTGTCCACCACTGGCCAGTATCGCCGCGGCCGAAATTGCAAAAAGGTAAGAATTGTGATGCTGAGTACTAAACTTTGCACTTTCATTTAGTCGTGTGTTTGTGTATGTATGTGTATTGGAGAGGGGGTAGTTGAGGGTTCCTCCGAGTACCAGCATATGTCAAAGGGTTGCGTTAGTTGGAAAAGTTTGAGAACCACTGTTCTATACGATCGTGGGAGAAAGAAACCGAGCTACGGGGTCCATAAGTTGATAGTGAAAGAAAGACGCCATATTGTAGCCGCCCTTCGTCTTGCAGGTTCGTTTGTAACAACACTGCACATTTTTAAGTACAAATCTTTGTAATCAATAGCTTTAGACCTACCCGCTATAAATGAATAATCAACATGGTGTGTGAATTGATACCGGAAGGCTGTAGAAGGTAAGAATACAGGGTGAATTGTGATTTAAATGTGAAATATTGTAGCCGCCCTTTGTCTTGCAGGTCGCCATTGTCGGAGCCTGCAAACGCCATTAATATTCGGTTTTGTGAACTGTGTCGTATTATTTTCAGTAGTGTAGAATTATTATTAGTGGTTTATTAGTAATTTAGAGAATATAAGTCGATTATTCAAAGAGGTTGTCAAGAAATTTAATTTTTTTTTATGGGAAGATATTGGAATGTTATGCGTGTCTGGTTAAGATAGGTTGGTGTCTTCAGGAATCCGGCTGTATCTCAAACATCCAATGTGGAGTCACGAAGTAACATCATTCAGGCTCTAGTGTTAACTTGTCTGCGGTACAGAAGGCACTGAAACACCTATTCTGGGGTGAATGTTTGGAGATAGGGTGAGTCAAAGGGAGGGGTAAATTTTCTGTTCAGTGTGTATGTCGCGTGTCTGGTTTCATGCCATAATTCTCTTTATTTTCTTTATTATATTACCGAGCATGTCAAGTTATCATTTGTAGCTTATTTGTAGTAATTTCAGGGAATAGTATATTAAGTCAATTGTACAATCAGGGAACTTTAAACATTCATTTATTTAGTTATTACAATCAATTAATGATTCTTTGCTATGTTTTGATAATTAATTAATTAAGGGTTTTAATACAAAGGGAGGGATTATTTATATTTCAGTCAGGGTAATTTAATATCTATTTGGGTCAATTGTAAGAAAAATAAAAAAAATAAAATTTAATACAGACAATTTCATGTTCCACCTCCTCCCTGCATACTATTCGAGTCCCCGGCTGATTTGGCAAAGACCACGGTGAACCATTATTTTTTGTTTTTGTTAATGACGGTGCTGTTCTGATCAACCAGGAGTATCATAGCGTCGAGCTGCCCTTATTTTTTTTTTTTTTTTTTTCAGCATTCACTTTTTGTTTTTTTTTTTTTTTTGGTCAGGACAGTACCAATCATTACATTGGGAACTGTACCGTACTGTACCAACGCTGAAGACGACAAACTAACCAATTCCAATTCGAGTTTCTCTCTAAACCTTCGCAGGTCCGATGGGAAAATAACTGGTTGTTTTGTTTAGAGCAGTATGAAGGATGATTTGGAATTGTGATGAGTGAAGGAGTTATGTAAGAATAATACATTGTGAATTGCATTTTATATTCGAAGGTAACGTTCAGTTACTCTATGGCAGTTTCACTCCATCAGATAACCTGATTCCCCTCTGAATAAATCTGAAATCCATGCAAGGAATTTCATGACACAATGAATTTAGTGTACTGACCTGTGGCATAGTTTCCGTAGAGCAAAATATGTTGCAATTATTTTTTGGTATCACACTTCAAGCCGATATTCATTATCATATAAGCAAGATCTCGACTCAAATTCATTAGAGAGAACACCGGTACTTACTGATCATTGTGCTGTACATTCGTGAATATTTCAATTAGTATCATAAGAAGGCCAGCCAGCATACCTAAGCCAAGGATATAAAAGGAAGTCTGTAGGTCAACCAGTGTGAGTGGCTTAAGTCTGTGTTGAGAAGAGGAGTTCTGAGAGGACTTCTTAGATTTGTCGAGCCTGGCCACTACCTCCTTCCTCCATCGCTCCACCAGACCACTCTCAGTCATTTGGCGCAGATACCTGCACATGGTAACATGCCTTAAAGGTTCACATATTATATTTTCCTCGATTCCTATGTAACTAAGTCCATGAATTATAATTAAATGAATTGCAGTATGGTGTAGGAATGAAAAAAACAAATATCAACAGGCCATAGAATGAAATAATGAAATACAGCAACAAAAAGGACAACATATAAAAATTAGGTGTCCAAAGGCCGAGATAAGTTGAAAGTCGTCCCTGACGATTAAAGTCACTACGGGAATATTTTCCTTTAAACCACTAGTTTTAGTTTTAAATAGGTTTATAACCTACTCCAATACTATAGGACACTTCCTCGAATGTTTAGTGATGATATCTGGTATACTCTAGGAGAGTTAGGTTCGGTCATATTTCAAATTCTGCGGCACAAGAACGGAAGTTAACCACCTGGCTAGTTCTAAATATATTTAAAAGCCACCCCAATACTGTAGGAAATTTATCTGAAAGTTTGGTGATGATATCTGGTATGGGTTAGGAGGAGTTAAATTCGGACATTTTCCAAAATCTGGGGCACAGGAACTGAGGCGGACTACTAGGCTAGTCTGAAAATTTAGAAGACTCGCTTCGAGCGAAATAAATTGTTATACGACATATCAACAAAACAAAAGGAATATATACTGGGCAAACAACAGTTTGAGTATTAGCAGTGTGTTGCTGGCATGTGCTTTGTTGCTCTCGTTAAAACCTGATATATTAAGTTATACAGTTAGTAATGTTAATAATTATGTTACCTGTTAAAGACAAAGATCCAGGATGTGCCCTTCTGAAAGGCCCAAGACATGTAGTAAGGATAGAGTTTTTCCTCTACGTAGTAAAGATCCTTCACGGGCCAGTCACGGATCACGAAATCCATGTATGCAGTTCCCTCGATGATGGCTGCCTGGTTATGTATTACCTGTCGAGAATATATATATATTGTTACGTCCCCAGCCCCGGGTAGACTGAGGCACGTAATCAGATTAAATATTTGGAGGAAGAGGGGCCAATCAAACTCAAAGCCTTAAAGTCTTAAGGCTTTATTTTCTCTTTCTCTTTATATCTTCTTATTATTCCCTATTACCCCTTCTTAATTAATCTCTCATTCTACAATATCTTCAAAACTTACATATCATATTATAAAGACATCCTGGAACTACTCTTGGGATATAATAATAGCAACTATATACAATAATATAGAGTAGTGTCATCTTCTAACAAATAGTACTAAACTAAAACATAATGACGATGTGACATAGTGAAGATATGTCACACCGTAACAATATATATATATATATATATATATATATATATATATATATATATATATATATATATATATATATATATATATATATATATATATATATATATATATATATATATATATATACCTTCGTTTAGGTTATATACACAAGACGACTTATTTAATTAAATCAATCGACTTCAGGCCATGTCACAATGGTGCTAGAATAACCAAAATCCGTAAGTAAACCTGGATTAGCGAGTGCCACAACAGTGCAGTTCAATTAATGTGTGGAGAGAGAGAGAGAGATGACGTCCAAGGTATTCGCGATTTTAAATTTGAATGTGATAATTTTGTTGGTATCCTCATTCAATCCGTCTATAACAGCTTAGTAATGTCAAAACTGAAGTTCAATATGTAATGATAAAATATTACCTTTGTCAAAGCAGTTAAAGTTCGTCGTAAAATATCAAGTCATGACACAACTACCAATGTTCATAATGCTCATAAAATGATGGAAATTGTTGTAAATGACAGAAAATACAGCCATCGTCACAATGAATAACGTGGAGGGACCGACCTATGGAAATTTATGAGGCCTGATTTTGATGAATTATGTTCTAGGAACATGGCGACGTTCTCAAATTCCACATTCAACTTTAGTACAGCATTGCTGTACAACACCACACCAGTGACACCACTCCCATGCCTACACCCCTCCAATTCAGTGTTGCCGATGTACGGACAAAAGCAAAGACTAGAAGGAACAACAGATCAGATGGCAAAGTCATTAATAGCCAGACAGATATTAGACACTCCTGCACAGCTGTCCTTCCTTCCTTCTCTCTCCACACACACACACACACACCACTCCATACACACACACAAACACGTGCAGTGACTCGCCTTTCGGGACCTGACAGACAGATTCAGATTCCACATACATACATACATACACACAGTCACCCTCGCTTGACCAGTCTCCAATGACATCTCTCTGCTTCAAGTTGTGGTAAGAGGATATAGCAGAAATCATTAACCCCTTCCTCCTCTTTCTAGTTTCACAGAGAGAGAGAGAGAATGGGAGAATAAATGAATAAGGAATAAATAGGGAGAGAAGAGAAGTAGACAGACATACAGAATTAGATTGACCATTCACAGGCAACAGTTGTCACTCTAGCTATTTCTGTAAACTATTGAGTTTGAAATGTATATAAGCAGAGGAGGTATACTAGGATTCAGGATACTTAACACTGACTCCCTAAGGGCTATAAACTGTCTCCATAGAGAGAGACATAATACCATATAAGACAAGGCACATCAATATAATTCCCTGTATAGATATAAGTATATTAATAAATTAAGCCTTAAGAAACTTGTGAAGTCAATTACCTAAGAACCACAACGCCGAACTCGCTACCTAATACAACAACAACATCAACAACAAGTACTACTACAATTCCAGAACAAGGTACTGTATCAGATCCTGAACGAGTTAAAGCCTTAGAGGACTGGTACATTTGATGGCAGCGGTGTTTTTGCAACAAGGCAAATTGCAAGGTATAGACTTCACGGGAGTACAGTGACTAACATTGTTCAAGGACAAGTTGAAGGAATTTACTTGTAAATTCTCTCAAGTAATTTCTTCTGTGGGTATAATCTTACGACCTCTAACGAGGGAGATAAACCACAAATTCTTCACCTACAAGAGGCACCTGCTTCACCATAACTGCAACTCGACCTACAAGGGGACCTCATCTACTTCACAACAAACAATCATCACTTCATCACTACCACATCGGCGTCCCTGTGTAAATGCTCTCGTCAGGACAACGCCACGACCTCCTTCACCTCCACGCTGACGCCTCGTTACGTAAATTCTCTCGTAAAGGCAAGTCAACATTCATCATCTTCACTCCAATAACAACTGTTAGTGTGTTAGTGTGCGAGCTACCTAATAATCGCTTCGCCTCTCCACCGACGTCGCCTCTTCACCACATCGTCGCCTCATCAGACAACGCCCCAACTAGACTTCAACTCGTCATCGTCGTTGCAACTAGAGTCAACTAAAAGTAGGTACACATTACATGTTACATTACATTATTTTTCACTTGTCCACGAACATGTTAGAAAAGAATTAGGTTCCTCATTAACAGCCCAGAAAGAAAGAAAAGAAGTGCCAAATTAAAACAAAGTAACAATATTTTCCCCCATTAATCAAAAGGAATCACGACTAACTTCGAATATCCCTGATAATGATTCATTAGCCTCCGAGCTAGATTCTCTGCTTCCCTAAGTCTCGTTTGTGGTGCCAACACATTCGAGTACATTCTTCTGCTTCTCAAACCTTACCCCTATTAAAGACTCGATCTGGTATACTATATTAACCTGTATTTTCTCCAACAATGGCTACTCCTCCACAATCTCCTACTGTCTCTGCTCTTCATACAACTTCTTCTAACCCCACTACCTCTTCTATGCATACGGTGAAAATCTTACCCACCCAAAATTATTTAAAGTATTATACGGGAGATAATCCAAGATATGGGATTCATCTCTTCTTGCGTCATTTGGAGGATGTGTTTTACCAAACTAATATAGAGATTCGTGAGAGAGCATATTGCACCAGATAGTCCAGCCAGTTATATGTTAACTACAAGTGCTTTTCCTGATCCAGAGAATTTAACGTCATATGCTACATTCAGACAGTCCCTTATTGATGTTTTTGGGGATGTTAATTACATAATTCATTATCATGGGTTCAAAGAATAATTAAAACAAAGGCAGACAACATAAATACAAGTGAACCAGCAAAAGCACTTGCATTATCAGGGTCTCTAGCTTTAAATTCGAAGGAATCTCGTATCATACATCGTGAATTACAGATTACTCAATCCATGGGTACGAAGATTTTTAATTTTGATGCCACACCTACTCAAGGGGAATCACAAGGAAAACGGTGCAAACACTGTAACGGAAATAATCATATTACCAGTAAATGTTTTAACTTACATAATACTAAAGGAAATTCTCAAGGGAAAAGTAATCATAAATACAATCATTTACATGAGTCAAAGTCGCATTCCTTAGATGAATGCATGATCCTTAACAGAATGAAACTGGACTGGCACAATCGAAACATGATGTATGAAACGAGACCGCCACAATATTAAAATAGCATCAAACGTCCCGAAAATAAGACTGTTGGCCCTGTCGTCGCATTTACCGATAATGTACTGTAATTCCCTGTCTTAGTATCACATAATAACACCCACTTAATGATAGACACAGGCGCCGCAGTTTCCTTGTTATCGGATAATTCCTTTAACATATTGTGCAAATTAGGTCCCCAGCGGCATTTATAAACCAAGATTGAACAGGTGACATAGAATTGTCAACCATGACAGGCAAGAAATTACAGGTATTAGGGACACTAACCCTTCCTGTACGGTTAGACAAGGGAACTAACCATATACAAATTGAATTCTCTATCATACGAAATTATAAACTAGGTTTATCATACCTTATCAAGTAAACCATAATAATTAACCCTAAACATAAAATAATACATTTTAGGAATTAATGTATTCCAATACAGGATTGTCCAGGCCAATATATAAGTCCATGTAATGTTAACCCTATACATATTGAAAATGAGGGAAACGACTCCATTATCATAAAGGCCATTGCTGCATATAATAATATATTAACTCCAAATTTCGTCCATAACTTGAAGGTAAAGCTTCCATCTCATGTACAGCCACAAACTACCGTTCTATCCTTAATAGAACTAGTAAAATAATATATAACCAGGGATTAATTTACTTTAACTAATGTAAACAGTGAAAATATCACTGATATTAATAAAATATACCAATATTCATGCAAAGAATGGAACATATCTATGTGATCTGTACAGATGGAAGTTAGACTAACTTACACAAGGAAATATTGCATCGGTTCTAACCGAAGGGTATAAAGTGATAGTCACGTAAGGGAGCAACTTAGAAATTTTGTTAGTGGACGCGATTTTCCACTTTATCGTGATAATCTCATCACCATACTAGCCACATATCAAAATGCAATTGCCCTTCCTGGTGAATCCTTAGGATGAACCAACATTATAAAGCATACCATTACACTAACATCCCCTCAACCCATTTACTCGAGCATATAGATTACCGTACCTCATAGTAGGCAGAAAGTTGTAAACGAAATAATAAATGAAATGATGGATGAAGGCATTATTAAGAATTCTAACTCCCCTTTTAACAGCCCAATGTTTTGGTTTCAATAAAAAATAATGGTGAATTTAGGCCAGTCATTGATTACAGAAAAATAAATAATGCTACAATTAAAGATAAATATCCCCTCCCTCTTTTAAGATGTTTTGTCTATAATTGGTGAAACAAAGCCTATGATATTCTCCACGTTAAACTTGGTCAGTGGAAACTGGCAAGTAACATTAGATGATAAAAGTCAACCCATTACAACATTTAGTATTTCCCATGGTTATTATGAATACATTCGTATACCATTTGGGTTATGTAATGCTTCATCCACATTTCAGCATATGGTTAATTTTCGTATTGGTTTTATTAATAACGTAGTCATCGCTAATCTAAACGATTTGATTACTTTTCTAAAGACGTACATTCATAATAAGTAACAATAAAGAAGGTTATACAGAGATTACATTAGGTAGGCCTCAAACTTTAAATGTCTATGTCTCATTTTCTTACCAGGACATTATAATTTTAGGTTATACATTAACCGCCACTGTGCTCCATACACAATCGGATAAAATACGAGCAATGAAAGTATTCACTATCCCAAATAAATGCTACTAACGTAAAATCATTCTTGGGTTTAGGTTCTTATTATAGAATCTTTGTACAGCATTTTTCCCAAGTAGATAAACCCCTAAATAATCAACTCGAGATTTTGTATGAATGCCAGAAAAAACAGCTGAGCTTTGAATGATTAAAGGTTAAGTAATGTCAGCTCCAATTTTTGCGTTCCCAAATATTCATTAACTTATATCACGTGTACAGATGCTTCTTCAGTAGGCTTAGGCGCTGTACTTATGTAAGAGATAGCTATGGGTCTATATCAGGTATGTGCTTATGCTTGGAGAATATTAAATGCGCAGGGAACTCGTGACTCTGTAACAAAACAGGAAACTTTAGCAATCTTATGGGCACTTCGTACTTTAGAAAAATCGTATTAGGCTATCCTTTAAAAGTTTTCGCGAATTATCAAACGATCCTTGGCTTACTATAACCTCAAACCCTAACGGGAAAATTAGCCAGATAATATCTAACAATTCAGGCATTTCTCCCGCATATTGATATTAACTACCTTCCAGGACGATTAAATAAAGTAGCAGATCCCTTAAACAGTCATCTTGTCCTTTTAGTTCCGAAGACACCCATGGACTTTGACCTTAATGCGGTTCGTAAATATTATAATTTCTATGATGAATGTAATCAGATATTAATTAAACCCTGAGGATGAAAATAATGGACCAGAATTACCCAGTCACTTAAATAACTTTTCCCTTCATGATGATATTATTTACAGAAAACTAAGGAAACGTAACGTACAAACCAATCAAATAGTGATACAACAAATAATTATTCCCTCAGTATTAATTACCCTTATATCATAATGCAGCAGGACATCCTGGGAGAGATAGGTACCAAACCACTCTCCATACAATATACTATTAACATAAACTAAAGGTAGATGATGAAACACATATATCGCTCAGTGCGAAACATACAATGCAAATAAAGGCCATACATTTGGACCTCTGTTCCATGACGGGAATCCCTAATCCTGGACGAATTATGGGACATAGTAGGAATAGATCTACTTTCCTTACCAATTTCGAATCAGGGCGCAAATAAGTTATTACCTATGGTTAACCATTTTCTAGATATTTGGTGGCGGCACCACTACGATAAAAACCGCAAAGGTAAGTGCACATATATTTAAAACCAAATTCATATGCCCATATACATGTCCCGATATTATAAAAGGTATCTTATTTCTACTATATTAAGCAAACGTTTGTATTAACATATCTCCCAGCACCTAATGGGTTAACAAAACGGCAAAACCGTAAAATACTAGAAGTACTTCGTGGCACAGAAACAATGAAAATCCCTCCACATGGGAAGACTGCATCGATATGATGGTCAATAAACACTACAAAACACGGAAATAAAGGGAAAAACTCCACAGGAAATACTATATGGCGTATGGATACGTCTTTCATATGATATAAAAAATGCCACACAGAAGCCATGCTACAACGTGGACAACTACGCTGAACGACAGTGAGTTGCATTTCAACAATTTCATCATGATGTACAAAACAAATTATAGGCTTGCAGGGAAATAATGCGTAATCGCCGATATAACAAAACAAATTATAGGCTTGCAGGGAAATAATGCGTGATCGCCGACATAACAAAACAAATTATAGGCTTGCAGGGAAATAATGCGTGATCGCCGACATAACAAAACAAATTATAGGCTTGCAGGGAAATAATGCGTGATCGCCGACATAACAAAACAAATTATAGGCTTGCAGGGAAATAATGCGTGATCGCCGATATAACAAAACAAATTATAGGCTTGCAGGGAAATAATGCGTGATCGCCAACATAACATAATAATAATACGGGTACCCGATCGAAACTTCAAACAGTCATTTCTTTAGTAGGTCATACCTATAATACAACATAATTTTACCAGGCGGGTGATATTGTTATGTAAAGAGAATAAAGAGATTGGTAAAAAGCGCGCAAAAACCCAACATCCAAAATAAAACCAATCAAAATCTCTGAAACATCAACAATTTCCTCTTCCTAGTAATATTATCCCTACTATTGATGGTAATAAAATAAACAATTACAACCAAAAATTCCGATCGGTTTCCAATGAAATATAACATTTTTCTTACAGATGTGGCCCAAATCAACCTATATAACGGTTTTCATGTCTATACTCGCGGCGGCTACAAGCTCCGACGAAGTACACAACGCAAAAGATGACGTCTTAAATCCGAGAGCTCTCATTTACAAATTTATCAAACAGTTGAATAGAAAAGGAAAATAAATAAAATATTGGTGACGAACGATATGATCACTATTTCTTACTCTTTACAGGATATATGAATTATTACATAAATTTTCTGCCATTGAGCAGTGGGTACAGATAAGGTATTTAATGATACACTAGTTTTGTTTGACAGGTATCACACAAATGAATTTACCTATTTAAATGCATTATCTTCTGTAATGTCCTTTCACTATTTGGCGCCCTAGGAATGGATTCAGCGACTCAGGTAATATTGCTCGCTTATTATACAAAAAAATAATGGCTTAGAGCCATCATCACAGCTCAGAGCGTGATTTAGATATTTTCAGTGAAATTTCATGAGCACTATTTGGTACTGCTTAGATAGTGATATACAAGCATTATCCCATAAATAAAAGGTTGCGCGACAAGCCGTTGCAAATCAAGGTGAGATAGAGTAACAGGTATATACTGTATTAGAGTGCCAATCATTGCACAGAAATTAAATACGATTTATATAACTTTACATGATCAACGAATGAAAAGAACTACATATATGGAATAATCATATCATATTATTAGGCTTCTATTTATTTCTGTGAGTTAGCATGAAAATGAATTGCAGGTACAGGAACTTAGAGAGGAATGACAACCATTTATTAAGAGAGTATTTACTGCGAGTAAGGTAAGATCAACTCACAATTTTTACCACTCCAACAGCTACGAAAGGCAATGGTAAAATCAATGATGAAATATAATCTTAATATCTTCCATAAAATATTATTATACAGTCATGCGTAGTATTTTATTACAAGATCATATACTCATTATTATTCCCATAAAAGGTAAAATGTTTTTCCCAAGATACGTACTTCAACAATTCCCTATGAAAATGGAAATAATCCTTTAATATTGGATTTTCATCCAATAAGTATTATTCCTAGTGATGATGTCATCAGTGACACACAACTCCTCAAGTGCCATGTTGCATATCTTCATATATGTTTGTCTTGCATATTTAAGTTGCATTTAAATCTCCAAATGATGCAAAAATCTCCACTTGCTTGGAATCACAGTATTACTAATCAAACACTATATGCATGTACATTCATATCTATTACTAATCAAACTCTCTTTCATCATCGTTTTTAATTTCCACTATCTATACTTACCTGCTGATACACAATTAACATTACTTTGCCCTAATCACCCTACAAATGGTATGGTTCAAGGCTACTATAAAGAAGCAGACTCATAGGAAATACGATCCAATGGAATCGTTACCTTGCCGAATAAACATAAATTGCTTGAAACCATAGCACAATCTCTTTCACCTTTCAACGTATTTCATTTAAAGTTGACATATTTAACATCTAATTAATTATCAGTTGTTTCAGAAAAAATGAAACTATTATGTTATCAATGAGAATAGGATTCAAACATCCTTATTATATAATTTGATTCCTCCAAATATTGATCACAATAAAACTTGGTACCAATGTTTATTATCCAATGTCTTATCTTTCTGGCATGTACTATAATAATTATGTATTGTATAAGACAGTCTACTATACTATTTTTGAATTGTATAAGAAAGAACTATCTAGGTATACTGAATTATCTTGTAATGAAAAGAATAAGACTGTTATTTCACAGCCTCAACATAGCAACACGGCCCCCCCTCATTAATGTGTGAATCTTTAGCATAGGTTAGCTTATATACACACGATAACATGCACCTAGCTAAACACATTAATATTAAGATGAAATTTTATGTAACAATGTATTCATGTTCATGTATTTATATTCATGTATTACCGGTAATGCTAATATTAAGCAGATGGTGTGCCAATGTCTTAATGTCTATTTTTATGTTACTATACATGTATTCATTGTTAATATCTTAGTTATTATGGACCCTACCAATATTGTGAACTGGCCTTCTATTAAATAAAGCATAAAGCATTAACGCCTGGAGGCCAGGCGAGGGTAGCGTGGTTCGAGCGATGTACGGACAAAAGCAAAGACTAGAAGGAACAACAGATCAGATGGCAAAGTCATTAATAGCCTGACAGATATTAGACACTCCAGCACAGCTGTCTTTCCTTCCTTCTCTCTCCACACACACACACACACACCACTCCATACACACACACAAACACGTGCAGTGACTCGCCTTTCGGGACCTGACAGACAGATTCAGATTCCACATACATACATACATACACACAGTCACCCTCGCTTGACCAGTCTCCAATGACATCTCTCTGCTTCAAGTTGTGGTAAGAGGATATAGCAGAAACCATTAACCCCTTCCTCCTCTCTCTAGTTTCACAGAGAGAGAGAATGGGAGAATAAATGAATAAGGAATAAATAGGGAGAGAAGAGGAGTAGACAGACATACAGAATTAGATTGACCATTCACAGGCAACAGTTGTCACTCTAGCTATTTCTGTAAACTATTGAGTTTGAAATGTATATAAGCAGAGGAGGTACACTAGGATTCAAGATACTTAACACTGACTCCCTAAGGGCTATAAACTGTCTCCATAGAGAGACATAATACCATATAAGACAAGGCACATCAATATAATTCCCTGTATAGATATAAGTATATTAATAAATTAAGCCTTAAGAAACTTGTGAAGTCAATTACCTAAGAACACCACAACTCCGAGCTCGCTACCTAATACAACAACAGCATCAACAACAAGTACTACTACAATTCCAGAACAAGGTACTGTATCAGATCCTGAACGAGTTAAAGCCTTAGAGGACTGGTACACCGAAGTGTGGAAATCCACGTGTAAACGTGGAAATCAAGCGACATCTGGCAACTGCTGTGGATTGGGTGGACGGATTCCTCCACATTTCCACGGGTGTGGAAAAATATTTCCACATATTAGGATGGATGTGTAGATAGAAATAAAATGTATAAATATAATATGTTTTTGGTATTATATTATTTTCCATTTTTACTTGCAATCAAGTATGGACATTTATCATTGTAATAAGTATTTTAAAAAGAGGGTATTGGAACATGACAAGCAGAAATCAAGAAATGATCCAAGGTGATGAGGGAGGCTGAGCAAGCCTACCGGCAACATTCCAGTGTGAGCTCTTAGTAGCAACAGACACAGCATTCTCCAGCATTTCTTCGACAAGGCAATTTCAGCTATTTACCTTTTGTCGGCACACATTAGCTCCGGTAAGTTACATTCTCCAGTATGTCCCCATGATTAATAATAATTTATTAACTTTGTGATCTGTATAAAAGTACCATAAATTATCCGTTTTCTTCTTATATAATTAGTAGCAGTGTGTTGTACAGTCATGCCTCGTTTTCGACTCGTATTGTAGTGTGCATATGACCATTTAAAGGATTCTGTATACAGTTAACCCTCATTAAACACTGTTTATTTATGTGTATATGTACACCAAATGTTTTCTGTATAGTGCAGTAGGCAGATTCACACCTGTACTCCATATCTGAAATATCAGTGGCAGACGAGGGATGTCTATATTATTTAAATTTTAATTGAGTATCCTTATTAAAGTGTAAGTGACATTTACTTGACAGTACTTTAGTGTTACTTATATTTGTAAAAATCCTTACTATCGTTATTATTACAATTACAGGCTTCAATGGCGTGTAAGCGTAATCTAAGGGATGATTGGTTACTCAACGTGCAATTCCGACCTTGGCTTACCCGTGTTGAGGGTGATCCAACAAGGGCATCCTGCAATGTTTGCAAGAAGGAAATTTCTGCCGAGCTGTCTACGATCAAACGGCACAAGGTTTGTACTAATAATTTCAGCAAGTGTTTGTGTACATGATTATATTAAATATGCATATTAAATAATAATAGTTAGGACGATATTTAATAAAATATTAATTAAATGTAGTGTGATGTTAATGATTAGTGATTTAAAGTAAAAGATAATACAATATATGGAAACTATACATATATTTTTCCCTCTTCACTACCTTCCTCTGTACATACTTCCCTTCAATAGCGTCTATACAGTGTATACTAGAAATAAAAATAAAAAGTGATTTCAAATATATTTTAAATATAATTCTAGAGATAATGAAGAAATATTAATGAAATATTGTTAATTGAAGCGAAGTTGGTTGGGCGACATCGTTTCCGGTGTGAATACTCTCATAGCAAACATCGCCAGCGTCTGTACGCTCCCGGTCTTCAATTGCCTTTACACCTCTCTCATATATGTATCATTAACTTCTAACAGAGTTCCCATGCACAGATCCGTAATGAGGCACAGCAGGTGGAAGGAAGTGATGGAGATGCAGCATCCCAGCAAGGTGACAATGAAGATCATCGTCCATGCAATGGGGTGGCATTCGCTACCATTCTGTTTGCTTGTTTCATTGCAGAGCACAACCTACCATACACTACAGCTGACCATTTAGTCCTACTAATGAAGAAAATGTTTCCTGACTCTGCTATAGCCCAAGGAATGAACATGCGTAGAACAAAATGTACAGAAATATTGAAAACTATTGGTAAGTGTGTAATGGACGACCTTGTAATTAACTTACGCAAACACAAATTTTCCGTAATAGTAGATGAAGTAACAGATGTTAGCTTTGAAAAATCATTAGGTGTGGTTGTCCATTACTATGACGATACAGTAAAATGCATAAAGACAGGCATGTTACAAATTATAGACATAGAAAACTCTAGTGAAGGGGTCCAGGGTTCTACAGGGGAAAATCTTTACAACGCATTAATCAACACCTTACGTAACTACCAAATCTCGGTATGTAATTTAATTGGTTTTGCTACTGATGGGGCCTCAAATATTATGTGTGACCAGAATTCCCTGTGTAGTAGATCAAGAACCACTTTGCCTGGTATTACAATAATTAGATGTATTTGCCATTCCATTCATCTATGTGCATCTGAGGCAGCAAAAACATTTCCCAGACGCTGTGAGGATTTGGTACGCAATATTTACTCTCACTTTGCACATAGCTCAAAGAGGAAGCTAGAACTTAAAGAATTTCAAGATTTTTGTGCTGTTAAGCCCCACAAGATGCTCCATGCCTGTCAGACGCGATGGCTATCATTACACCAAGCTGTTCGTAGAGTGCTAGAACAATGGCAGCCCCTAAAATTGTATTTTACATTGAAATAAATTGAAGAAAGATTACGATCAACAGAATTAATTGTTAAAGATCTACGTGATCCATCAATATACCTTTATTTTTTCCTGATTTCATCTTGCCAATTATAAATAACGTAAATTTATTATTTCAAAGGGAGACCCCCACAATTCATTTACTATATTCAAGTATCTCGAGGACTTATAAATCTTTATTAGGTTAGTTTTGCCGTCCCGAATGTATACATTCATTAGATATAGATAATTTTAATCCAAACAACGAAAGCAACCATCTACCTATTAATCAAATTTATTTGGGGGCAAAAATACATGCACTCTTACAAACAGAAGAATACATAAATTAGCAAGACATGATCAAGGACGTTTGAGTTAGGTGTAGGACATTTATGGTTACGCTGTGTATACAAATGAAGAGGAGATTTGGCAGTATTCATGACGACCTATTTAGATCATGTTCATATTTCTCCCCAAAAAATATAATAGATGCAGGGACAAGAACAACTATGCCTTCGTTGACAAATTTAGTAAAGGCAGTACCCCGCATTTATGAATCAAGTGATGTCCAGATACTAGATAATGAGTGGAGAAACCTAGACTCGACTGAATTACCAAACATCCTTCCAAATTGTAACATCGTAGAGTTTTACGTTACACTTGGTAAAATAACTGATAAGGAAGGAAATTTTATGTTTCAAAACTTGTGTAAATTTATAATGCAAATTTTGTCTTTGACGACCTATAACGCTAATGCTGAACGGCTGTTTTCAAAACTAACGTTAATGAAGACTAAAACCAGAAATAGACCAGTTACCATCAATCAATGCCTTGATATTAGTGTCAGAGGCGGTAAAGGCAAAAGGTTCCTGCATGGACTTCATACCAACACAAACAATGTTAAACAACATAAAATAATATATATTTGATATATGACAGTACAATGTATTTTATTTCTCATTCTCGCTTTAAGTATATTTTTCAATAATGTCTTTAATATTAGTACTGCTATGTTAAATATAATATGATACAGTAATTTATAAGGTTCTAAACTTGTTTTGCCTTCATTTGATTTTCTATTAGTGTCATGTTTCAAAGAAAACGTCAGGAAAATTCTAATGCAAATAAAAATGTTATGCCTGTATATCATTTTCTAATGTGGTCGCATCTTAAATAGAGAAAACGTGTGGAAATATTATCTGTGGAAAAACGGCAACGCTGCCCGGGCCGGGGCCTCCATCAGCATGATCAGTCTCGTTCCAACCTTAGTGGAGTGAGGACGTTCTCCTGGTGCACTGCCTGCATTGATGTTTGTGTTGTTATTTGTGTTATTTCTGCATTCTTGTTTGTGTGTTGTTTCTGTGGTGTTCTAAGTGTTGTTTATCTTTTCTATTGCATTTTTTTGTGTGGTTTTGTTGTTTGTGGTTTGTTTGTTTTGTTGTGGTTTTGTGTGTGTGTGTCTTCGTGTGTCTGTGTGTGTGTTCAGTTGTTCGCTTCACATCTAGGCCTTGCCTGGCCTGATGGAGAGCACGGAGTAGGATGTGGCTTCCTGCCTGAAGGCCGACTTGGCCATGTCGGAGGATGATGAGTCTCCTATCGAGGATCACTGGCCTGAACTGCCCTCTTGCAAACCTCCCCCCTCTTCTCGGTCACTCCGCAGCTCAGGTTGCAGCCTTCCACCTCCTCAACCTCCACCAAGCGACCCGTTGATGCCTCGTCTGACTCCTCGCAGGACTCCGATGGTGTGGACTGTTTGCTTCCGGCTGCCAAGACGGCGAAGTGTGCTTCAGCTTTACACGACATACCTTCTCTGCCTCACCCTGGTGTTTCTTCATTGTATACCCACTCCTTGCCCTCGTCCAACCTTCCTGCTCTTGCCCCGAGACGCCTATGTCAAGCACTCTTCTGGGAACTCATCTACGAATACAAAGTTGCGTTGGTTGTCTGATCTCAACAGAGCTTTCCAACTGCAGCGGAGAATTGGCTAAAGTCAGGTTAGCTACCGTCACCTCCCGATTTGTCTACATCTCTAGGAATCGTCAAGACATCATTGATAGAGTCAAGTCTTGTGAATTTTTGTCTCTGCCTCTCATTCTTCAAGACTCACATGAGAGGCCTCAGGCATTCCCTACCTACATCCTCATCCGTTTTCCTATTGATGTTGACCCGAAACTTGCCAAGGGATACCCTGGTGTGTACTCTGCCCGTCGTTATCTCCAAGATGGTTTCCCCATTAGCCGTATTGTTGTCTGGAGTCTTCCCGACCCACCTCCAATTGAGATTATCTTTGATTTCCTCCCTTGTCTTCCACTGTGTGAGGTGCGGAAACTTCACCATGACCAGCCTTGGTGTTACAGGTGTAAGGGAGTTGGGCACATCTCACGGTACTGTTCCGCCTCGCCAAAGTGTGCCTGGTGTGCCGCCTACCATGATTCAAGGACGTGTTTTGTCAGGGGTGAACCATCACGTCCTGCTGTCTCCACCTCTGACTAAACCTTCACCTACTAAGGTTACGTCTCGATGGAAGTGTCCACAATGCCTTCAGCTGTGGGTTAACATGTGGCATGGATGTGCTCGATATCAGGTCCAGACTCGTGCCTCTACTATTGTGCTGCCTCCACCACCACCACCATCACCTCCCCAGTCTGTTCCTCCCACATGCCCTGCCATGCCTCCATGCCTCTGCAGGTCAGTTGCTACCCTCATGGCACGATACATGGCCCTCGATAACCGCTTCTCCGCCCATGAAGCCAGGATTGCTGGGCTGGTTGCCTCTCAGGCTGTTAATGACTCCAAACTTTCCACCTTGGTTGATTCTCAGCAGGCCATCATCTCAACTGTTACTGCCCATACTGAAAGGATGGATACTGTTGCTTCTTGCCTTGAAAAGCTTTTTGAGTCAGTCCCTTCTCCTGGTCCATCTTCTCCAGGTCGCTCATCTGCCTTCACTCCCCAGATTTCTACCTACATACACAGAGTTTGCTAGTGATTGCCAGCTTGATGTAATTTTTTGGAACGTATGTGGTATCACGAGTTATGCTAAGCCCCCTCAACTCAAGGCCTACAGTTTTTGTTATCATCCAAGCGTTATTTTTCTCCAGGAAGCATTTCCAGGACGGCCGCTCGCTGCTGGGCAAGCTCCTCCCCTCTCAGGTTATGTACCAAATGTTCATGTAGTAAGGAAAGGTCTCCTGAATTACATACATAGCTCCTTGCCATATCATCTTCTCCGTACCTCCTCTGATCCTGACATGACCTTTCAGCTCTTTGAGGTTCTAACTGGGGATGGAGTACCAGTACTCCAATAATGTAATGTCTATTCTGCTCAGGCTAGACACATTCTTGAGGCTCTTCCATCTCCAACAGTGCGTGGTTTGATGTATATGGGAGATTTTAATCTCGGCATTCTGACTTAGGTGATAGATCTGGCTCTATTAATCGTAATGGTGTTCGTCTTCTTTCCTACATCCAAAAACATCAACTGACATGCTGGGACACTGGCGGTACCACTCATTGCCGGGGAGGTACTCTGGATTGCATCCTCTCATCTGGCCTGATAGCATCTCAGGTCCAGTGCTCCTCTGTTCCAGATTGATTCTCTGATCACGTTGCTCTTTGAATTTATTATTCTCTACCTGCTGGATTACGTATTGCTGTGACCCCTAAATATTGCCAGACTTACATCTTATTTATGGCCCATGTATTCCTACTTTTGACATATCTTCACATGAACAGTTGTACTCTGATCTTGTATATGCTACTCATGACTCTTATAGGCTTTATGTCTCCCGGCCACACCTCTAATATCGCCTTACTGCCCACTCCTGGATGCTTGATGCACGTATACAGGAGGCGAAGGAGGAGGCTGAACGTGATGACCTTTTGTTTCAAGCCAACCCAACCCCTGACCTGTTACATCATTACCAGATATCTAGGGGCGCTTAAGTCGCCCTGCAGGAGTGTGCTCACCCTGAATCTTGGCAGAGGTTCACGGACAGCATCGACCAGCAAACGAGTGTGGCTTCTATATGGCACCTCATCCGTCGGGTTGTTAAAAAGACGCTGGCCACTGCTCATCATCACACTCCCGCCGCCTATGCCCAACAACTTGTCAATGCCTGGTCAGAACAATCTACCCCAGCCAGTCTAGCTATCCACATACAAGATGCACTCGCTTCCCGTGCTGCTGTCCATCGGCTACGTCTGGTGTATGCTCTGTTCTAAGATGATGACGATGATACAGAGCAGATATTTGAGGAGGAGTTGATCCGTGCTCTTTCTCGGGGAAGAGCTTCTTCCCCTGGTAATGATGGAATTACTCGTGCTGTGCTGCACTTACTTCAACAAGTTCCTGGGAACCCTCCACTACGACTGTACAATCTTTGTCTTCGTGACGTGTACCACGAGCCTGAACCAGCAGCACAATAATACCCATCCCTAAGCCCGGCACTGCGAAGTTCAGGCCCATTTCCCTTAGCTTCTGGCTAGCACAGTGGTAGAGTCGGTGGCTGCAATTCTGTGGTCCAGTGTTCGATCCTTGCTCGGGACACGATAAAAATGCCACTGATGCCAGAAGTTACCACCCCTGTGAGCAGGGGGTGGGGGGTTGGAGTCGGCTGTCTGAGGTCTTCCTGCTTACGCAGCCATAGCCGAAGCTGACTCGGGTCTCACGTGGGTGGAGAGGTCTCTGGGCCACTCATCCTTGTGATGTGTGCTACAATTGTGTTTCATACACACAATGTGTGCTACACTCTGTCCCATTGACTGCCACTCATTGGCGGAGCTTTAATCTTTTCCTGCTTTTGTAAGGTTATGGAGAGAATCCTACTCAATCGTCTCATGTACTGACTGCAAAATCGCCTTTCTCCAAAACTGTTTGGTTTCCTTCCCCAGCGGAGCACACACCACTGTCTAGTTGACCTGTACTCTCGCCTCCTCAGGAACAGTGTGGTTGCCTTCATTAACCCTAGAAGTGCCTTCGATGTTGCCAAAAGAAACGTCATTTAGGATCAACTGGTTGACTTTCGGATAAAGGGTAATCTACTACGGTTGATTCGGGGCTACCTCGGTAACAGGACCTCCCATGTGTTGTTCAGTGGTGCGCTCAATCCTTTGCTCAGTTTTCATCTTGGCACCCCTAAATGGGTGTTCTCAGCCCGTTTTAATTAAATATTCTGATGCATCGGCTGGTCACTTCTCTCCCTGATATTCCTTGAACTACAATTACGTGTTATGCTGATGACATAATATTATGTGTTCAATCTACCTTGTCAAGGGATCTCCAGCGGTTTCTCGAATCTTTGTCTGTGGCCTCCTCTCACTGTGACATTATTGTCTCCCAAGATAAGAGCAGAATATTCACCTGCTGCCTTCCTCAAGCTCGGCCAGTATTCATTATTGGAGGGACTGTCATTCCCATGTGTTCCCAGTACCACTACCTGGGCGCACCAGTCAATATTTGGCCGGTTGTCCCTGTAAGGCCTGAAGACTATCCCTTTTTACAGGACTTGATGGGTCGCCTCCAACGCCGACGTACACCACTTCAATGGCTCACTAACAACTCCTTGGGCATCTCTATCCCAGTAGACAGGACCATCTATATTGCTTTTATTCGTTCAGTTGTTGATTACCTCTTCCCTGCTTTGATTTAACTTCCTAGGGCTACTTTGAAAACCTTAGAAAAATTTCAGAATAGAGCAATGAGAATAATTCTCGGCTGTCCCATGTCGACCAGGATAGTGAATATGCAGAGTGAGTTGCGACTTCCCCCATTAGTCGAGAGAATTTACTCTAATGTTTCTTGCTTTACTGTCAAGTGCCTCCATTTCCCACATCTTTCACCCCACTACCCTCAGATAGTCAGGGCATTTCTTAGACCAAACTCCCCCATCCCTCCCATACTGGCTGCCGGATGTACTCTTATAAGGTCTGTTTCCTCTATGCTCTGTAGTTTTAATAAAGATATAATGGTTGCAGACGTCCCCCCAGGGCCCCCTCCGTTGATGCTACCAACACTTGATGTAAACTTTACACCTACTTCCAAGTCAAAACTGCCTTCTTTACAGTGGCAGTTGGCTATGGAACACGTAGAAACAGTGACGTTCGCCATTACAGACAGATCCATACTGCCTCTACACTGATGGCTCATTGCTAGTGGATGGTACAGCAGGTTGTGCCGTTTTCTCACCTGACTCGGAGTCGCCTCCAGGGGGCTGGGTTGGCCGTCGTCTCTGTAACCATTCTAGCTCAACATTGTGTGAACTGTATGCCATTCTGGATGCTGCTAGTCTTGTTTGTCAACGTGGAGTGAAAGCTGCTATTATTTGTGACTCCAAACCTGCCCTTAATTCCCTTTCCAGTGTTCAGCCCACACACTCTACTGTCGTTTAGTAGATTTTGTCGTTTTTGGCCATATTGTGCCATCGTAAATTGACTGTCAAATATTTATGGGTGTCATCCTATGTAAGTTTATGTTACAATGCTACAGTTGACAGACTCGCGAAGGAAGTCTGCCATCTGCATCCTCGTGGTGTTGGACGTCTTCTCTCCCCAGCATGTTACCTCTCTAGAGTCCACTCTGCAGCTCTCCTCCCTATAAGGGCGACGCAGGGATGCAGAGAGGCCCTTCAGCATCTCCATCACCCACTACGAGTCTGTCTGCTATCACAAATATTCCTACCGTCATCGGGGCCTCATGGTTCGGTGGCACAATATAATCTCTGCTCGTTTGAGGCTTGGCTACCGACCACCGTGACAGGTTGCTGAGATTGAGGGTGAGCCTCCCTTCACTGAGTGTCGCTTGTGTTGAGCGCCTCGTGCTAACACTATAAAACACTATTGTCTGGCCTGCCCCACTGTCCGACACTTGCTGCCCCAGGGCCTGCCACATGATGTGGTTTGTCGACACCTGCTGAACCACCAGGTTTTATAGGAACTTCTGGTATGCCACCCTCGTTTTTGTGGATTTAAGTAGTCCAAATATAAGTATTTGTCTGATTTCTTGTGTTACATTCTGTTATGTTTTCGTGATGTGTGTGGGTGTGTATGTGTGTGTGTATAGTCATTGGATTTTCATGGGTCCCGCAATCCCTTATGTTTTGTTGTTTGTCTTTTGATTGACGCCACGTCGCAATAAAAAAACAAAAAAAACACCCCCCATTGGCCTTTCCCCACTAGCACGGGCTTGTGTTTTAAATATACAGTTCACACCTTGTGGGGTTCACACACTGACAACGCTGAAGTGATGAACGTGGCAGTGGAGGAGACTGTACATGTACTGCTATTATTTTTGTATTTCAATTATTTTAAATCAACTGCAGAAGTAATTCAGGAATAAAAAAAACAAAATTGGTAAATATTGCGATTATCTGCGTCCTCGATTTTCACACTTTCTGGGAACCGAAATCGTCCGTTTCTTTTCCCTTTTATTTTGTAGACTGTTTTCTTTTGTGGATATGTGTAATAAGAATGAATATTATTTGTAAGTATTTACTTTTGTATGTAATTACTTTGAAACAGGAGGGCGGCTTTCCTGCCTCTGCGTGCAGTGTTGCCCGATACAGGGATACTTCCAAGTTTTAGGCTAATTTTGTCCACACTTGGGAAATCGTATGAAGAATGTACAATAAGTAGCCCAATTGGGTGGGAAATTCGATAATATTAAATTGGGATAATTAATTTTTTGATCACCAGACGAAATAACTGGACCTGACCTAACCTAACCTATTCGTTTCAGCGCTAGACAGACGCTGTTTTTCACAAATATATCCTAAACGAATCGTTGTATTAATGTAATAATTCAGCACACTATCTTTAACACCCGGACCTAATTTATGGCTGACATACCATATTACTATATGTGTTATGTTAGGAGTTTACTGAGTGATATTAGGCCTAATCCAGTCATCATATCTAAGGCGTAATAGAAAATCGGACGAGTGTGGGGTACTCGTGTAACCCCTCCACCAACACCCCGAACACCCCCCAGACCACTCCTTCATTCCCTACCCCAATATCGCATTATCCCCCTCCCCGTTTCACTCTTCACCCCCCTATCCATCCCCCTTCCATCTTTGATTTTTTTTTTCTTATTCTAATTATGTACATAAATAATAGTTACATATGACAGTATGTATATACGTATCGTTCATTAGTACAGTTACTGTTGTGTGTGGACATGAAAACCAGAGTGGGTCAAACAACCATTAAAGCAATAGCTAATCCCGTTGTTCATGGCTGTATAGCCGGATAATAACCGACGTGTCTAAGGTGACCAGAAGGATGAAGTCAGTTTTTGGTTTTGGGCAACCAAATAAACCATCCATGGTTGCTTCATGGGTTCTTTACCTTTTTAAATAAGCAATTTATGCCTTAATTGAATATCCACAGTCTCCCGTATCCCTTTCTCCTCTCTGAGGTATGAGGGACCCTACAGTCCGAGGCTATGACTCAAGTAGTGACAGGGTAGAAATCATTGTGGTGAGGAATGGTTGGGGGTGGGGGGCACACTTTCCTTCGAATGCGTCAATATGAATGGCCAGCTTTGTGTTATTTTTCACGAGTAAATTATATAGGAATATGGTATGTCAGCCATAAATTAGGTCCGGATGTTAAAGGTAGTGTGCTGAAATATTATACTTATACAACGATTCATTTAGGAGATATTTGCGGTGCTGAAACGAATAGTGGATGTGGCTACCTTTGGGACCTAACCTAATGTCCTTCGTGACCTAACCTAGTGTCCTTCGTGACCTAACCTAATGTCCTTCTGGTCCTAACCTTGCGTCCTTCGGGACCTAACCTAATGTCCTTCGGGACCTGACCTAATGTCCTTCAGGACCTAACCTAATATCGTTCGAAACCTAACCTAGTGTCCTTCAGGACCTTTAGAAATAAATTAGATTCTGTGGATAGTAGCTAAAAGTATTTCGATTGGGTGAGTCAGGCGTAATATATATATTGGGTGGGTCAGGCGTAATATATATTTCGCCAAAGAGATCTGGTAACACTGTCTGCCCGACCTCAGTTCGTCCCTCAGCTACAGAAATAAGTCGTATCTTAAAACTGAAATATCTAACAAATAATACATCCTCCACATGATAATTCCACTGAGTATTTATAAAGGTAACCAAACACTACCTAACCTAACCTGTAGCTCGCCGGCACAGATAATCACTATTAGCCTCTTTTTCTTATCATTATTAAGTATACATAATATTTAACTTGGATTATGAAATTCGGCAGCAACAGATATGGATACATACACACACACACACATACCTCGACCATGATCTCATCATACTCCGAGAGGAAGGATAGTTTGTTTGCGAGGCGCTGGTACACAGGGTCATTGGAGGTGGCCATGTAACCTGGTATGAAGGACCCGTAGTCACTCATTTGCAGCCTGAGAGACATAAACACGTAAAACACTTGTTTTCATCCATAACATACTATAGCTGGTATAATACTGACACAATTCCCTCTAACCCGTAATTTGAGTAATCCTTCTTACAACAATGAGCCATTTTTTCTGAAGTTTTTGTATTTGATGACACCGACTTATCTGACCAGTGAATCAATAATTTAATCGAGGATAGAAATACTGTGAACAAAGGAAGTACTTGCTAGTGTTACAGACTGTGACCTCACGGGCCACAGTTATCTACAGTATCAGTGGAGTATACAAATTACCTGATTAAAGTGGAGGCCATAATTTTTTTATGAAATGTGGAGGATTAGTGCCCTCCACTAATCTCATTAATGCTACAAAACCGTTTGTAGAATAAGGTTTGTAATTCCATTTATTTATTACTAATATAGCTCCGATGCAAAGACTGATGTGTTATAGATTTTCTTTAGCGGACAAAAAAAGTACAGTTATTGTATTTGCCCACCCTTGAGAATTCATTCGTAATATACAGATTCAGGGAACCTTTCACTTGTGTCTTAGTGTGTGGCAACCAGTAGCCTCCTATTCGCAAACAAAATCATCCTCTACTAAGTCTACTTAATATAGAAGTTAAAAACAGATTGTAGGACCCACGGGTGGCGAGAGGAGGCCAGCTCCTCGAGAGTCCTAATCTTCCTGGGTTGGTCCGGGACAGTGATGTAGGCAATGATATTAGTGACGTAGGATGTGGCCAGCACCAGTGCCATCAACCACCAGGACATTAGGAAGGGTCGAATTCCAGGGGCGGACGGCACAAGAGGCACAGACTGTTTCACTAGGACACGGCCAACCCAGATGGCGGTGGAAAACACATCTAGTTCTGGAAACGTTTTGAAGGTGTTAAAGAATCAATAGCCTCCCACAAAATAATGCCTTACCTAGATGGCAGTTGATATGGTGCATACATCTCGCTAGGTGCAGGCATGGTTAGATTCACCCATATTGAGGTCTATGTTTAGAGTGCGACTAGCTCTGCGGAGAGTTTTGAGATGGTTATGTATTATTATTTTTCCTCTTTCTGCTTTTGCGTGGTAGGCTGCAGCCATTTAGTATTTTTTGTGCGTGTGGGTTTGCGTCACAGCTGCGAATGGGAGTATAACTTTATCCTTCCTTTCGCCATGGTTTGTTAAAAAAAAAATATATATTATATAAAAAAATACAGGGGACATTGCTTTCGGTGATATGGCTTATAGTAACTTATCGTAACCATTTGACCACTAATACACCATTGGATACATATAGAAATTTTCAAATGCCACATGACCTAATATTCCTGCCTGGTACAGTGATATTGTATTCGAGACTTTCTAAAGCTGATTCACTATCCTTACTGTGATTATAGACTGGAGAGTTGTGTTTGATTAAGAGCAGATGGGAAAACACTGCGAGGAGCAGCAAGGTGCCACCCAGGGCAGCCCATGAAGCTCCACTGAAAGGGTAGAACACAGCCAACCAGCGAGGTGGAGGTGGAGGAAGCTGGAAAATAATTACAACCATCTTTGACTAAGCTAAGTAATCATTTATACTTTGGCTTAATTTCTCTAAGTGCAGGCCATACAAGGCATTTCTATTATGACGTTACAAGAGCACGGAATAATACACGTGGCATAAACACCATGTACAGTTGCCTCCATTCGTTACGACCCCAGTCTCAGATGTGTTTGGCGAATTGTGGCAGGACTGTGTTTGTTTACTCGTAATCAGAATGGACTCAACTAACCCTCGCTATAGTCTCCATCATATGAACGCTATGTAAGCAAAATTGTCTCTCTAAAAATGCATATGTTTCCCACATAAATCCAAATACAACAGATACTATAAAATACGAAATTCAAGTTAAATTGTTTGGTACGAAACAACGGCTTAGTGAGGTGTAGCTTGTGAGAGGAAGGAATGGAGAGGGTATGGGAAAACGGGGGATATGGGGATATGAGGGTTGGAGTTAAGCAGTGGTGCATCGAGACTTCTTATTCAGTAAAACAATCCACAAAACCGCATATGTTAGCTAACATTTAATAAAATTGTATTGACTTACATTTATAATATCTAAAGTGCTTTCAAATTAAAGTTAGAAGGATCATTATTCATATTTAAGTCAGTCATAATGTTAGAATGGTTCGTGAAGACACGTGTCTCATAAAGATGTTTCACTGGCATCCACTTCCTAAAAGAAACCCTGTTTGACAATTATTTGACTTACAGGTCATGTGATTTGAATCCAAATTATCGGTGTTATAGCCTCACTATGCTGAAAATTATCATCTTGATCACAGACATGGTGAACGACGTGGCCAGTTATTGCACGGGGTGATAGCTCTTATTACTTGTCGGCAGTGGTTGTTAAAAATGTTTCCAGAAATACAGTTGATATAACAGATATTTATTTGTAATTATGGTTGCGTAAAACATATTTATACTACATGGGATTCTGTGAACTATACATTCCGTTTGTTCATTTACATGAGTTAGGATTAATTACCGTCTATTGCCAAAGTTCAGTGCCAAACCTCCACCACCACTACTACTGAACCTGACACACACACACACACGCACGCACAGAGAGAGAGAGAGAGAGAGAGAGAGAGAGAGAGAGAGAGAGAGAGAGAGAGAGAGAGAGAGCGAGCAGTTACTAGTTACCCTGACAATTAATTTTCTAAGTCAATATGTTGTCTGTCGAAATATAGAACAAGGATTACGTATGTGGTCAAGGTTATAGATCAGTGGTTCTCAAACTGGGGGCCACGGCAAAAATTTAGGCGGGCCACGGCAGGGTATTATGAATTTTACAGCCGGCTCCACTGCCGCGGGGGCCACTGCAGTGTTGTCAGCGATCCCTCTCCCAGGCATGAACCCCAAACTTCGGTCCGAGAAACACATCTGAAGCACTCACTAGTGAGAGAGATGGGAATGGGGGTTGGCAGGCTTGTATGCTGAGCGAAACGAATGACAATGAAATAATATTCTGTATATGAGCAATTTTTTTATGTGGATGTATTAATTTGCTATATTTCATGGTGCAGAATTAATTAATTGATTAATAGATGCCACTAGGCATCTGGCGGTGCAACATCTAGGGTCATATACCACCCAACACAATAATTTTGAAATATGGTCATCTACAATATTAATAAAATATGTACACACATTAGGTAGGCTTCACTACCCCGAAAGGGATAGGCAGCATGATTAAAAGGACATGTAAACAATAACGCACATTTTTACTAAAATAACCTGATTAACTTAAGTAAACTATATAGAAGAATCAAACATAAAGAACATTGAACTATCTAAGACGCCACAAATATAATAAAATTCACAATATTTGGAGGAGGCCAGCCTCCTCCACATAGGAGAGGGTGTTCCCTCTCACACAACAAGCCTCCTCCCTGAGCACCAGTGAGAGACTGTAAAAATCGTCCACCATTCGGTACTTGGAGAGGTGCCAACGACGAAAGTCCCCAAGGCCTGGACACTCAACAAGAAGATGTCACACTGTCATAGGGACCAGACAATCATCACATTAAGGAGGGGGAGCCCTCTCCAATAAAAATCCATGAGTCAAACGTGAGTAGCTAATTCTGAGATGAGCAAGAGTCGTCTCCCACCAGCAGGACAGGCCGCTGTAGCTCCAAAACCCAGGTGCTGGCAGATGCCGTGGAGCTTGTTAACCCCGACGGCGTCCCATCTGTCCTGCCAGCAGGAACGAACGGCAGCATCTATGTAGGGTCAAAGGTCTAAAGCAGGTACGGGATGACGCCTGGCAGGAGGTCGAGCACTGGAGGCCGCAGCTTTAGCCAGAGCCCAGGAGGACAAGACACTCAAGGATGACCAATACTATGGGATGGGAAGAATTAAAATTGCCCAAGGCATTCAAGGCACTACAGGAATCGCTAAACATAGGAAAAGAAGGCTGCGGGAGAGTAAAAATCACTTGGAGGGCATATAAACTGGCCGAGAGCTCAGCAGTAAAAATGGACATGACAGAAGGGAGTCTGCCACCACGACAAAAGTCAGGAAAGACGGCCCCAAATCCAACTCCAGCATCAGACTTTAACCCATCAGTGTACACAGGGAGGGACTCCCTGTGAGGTATGTTCTAAAAAGACAGAGCGAGCCACTGGAGGAGGAAGAGATTCCTTCTTGTCTGAAAAGCAAGTGCAGGTGTAGACTTCTGGAAGAAGCCATGGAGTAACTTTGGGAACCCGCACTGGACAAATCTGGAAGTCATCAATGCCCATCTCCTCCATAGCCTTCCTGACCCGGAAGCCACCTCAGACCTCGGGTATTTGCTTCCCTAACGGCATGATCCGCCCCTCCCTAGGTAGATCTGTTCGCCTTAAGGGATACGGCATAGCTCCCAGCTTATCTTTCCTTCCCAGAGAAGACAAGCTGGAGGGCCAGATGTGTCCGAGGAGGATTGGAACAGGTGGAACTTCATTTACCACCATCCTGTCAAGAATCCTCCTCAAACTCAGGACCTTCAGGGAGAAGGTTCTGATGATCGCTCCGTACTGGCAGGTACAGCCGAAGTTCGGAGAGCTGATTCAAGACTGCCCTCACCCTCTTCCCTTGGGATCCATATCCCCCCGAAACCGCCTTATCATGGTAGTGGGCTTGCATGTCTCTGAGACTTGGCGACCTAGACTAGAAGGAACTCCGGCCCCAGATCTACCCCAAATTCGAGGAGAGAGGGCTTCCCATGCTTGAAAGTTCACCTGTGAGAGACCAGACTAAATGGTTCCCATGCAAAAGGCTACCAGTATGAGCCAACAGGCCTGCCCACCAGAGACACTGGCTAATAAGGGCCGACCTGTGTTGAATGGTTTGGTGTCTGGACCGGGAGATGTTGGCGAAGGGCGTCTCACCACAGTCGTGGGCAAACTATCGAGCCATTAGGGCTGCTTTTTAAAACAGGTGGCACAGTGGGGACGAGGTTCCCCGCTCATGGCGACCAGCGTTCGGTCCCCTCATCTGCTCGGTAGGTAGTACCTCTTGGCACCAGGGGCCAATCTAACAAAATTAATGTTATATGGATAACGAAAAGGCCCTTTCTCTTCCTCGAGCGGTCACTCTCTGGTCATGGTTTTGTGTCGACGAACACAGTTAATGGTTTGGACACATATGGTGCTGTCCACTCCATTTTTAAGTGTTTTGAAGTTGTTCTTCGTATCCGAATCGCCTATAACAGTGACTGCAAGTCTAATCGGTGCTATATTTCTTTAAATACAATTGCTGCTGCCAAAGCAGCTTTTGAGGCAAAAGATTCTCTGTCTGTGGGGTATACTCAGTGTAAGGTTCAGATGATGCAGTCAGAGGAGCGTCGTGTTCCTACACCCTTTTAGTTTGTGGCTCTACTGCTTTTACTGCAGGGATGTGCACCCCTTACGTTCTTGCCAATGTAAGATTTACACCCACCTACAAAAGCGCTGTCGCCTCATCTGCAGAGTCATGAACCCCACAAGCTTCACAATTGGAAAATATTGTTGTGTATGGTGTTTCGATTCACGAGTCATCAAACCCCAAACTTCAAGAACCGTTTGGTGAGGCGACAGCACTTTTGTAGGTGGGTGTAACTCCTCGAGCAGGATATCCTCCACTTGGCTAACACCCAATTCATCAGCATTGGTAGTGACAGACGGCGCTCAACTTCAGGCGACAGAAGGATGGTGGTGTTAGGATATATGCCTCCTCCCTTCACCCTCATCATTCCAAGTCGAACAGTTCTAAATCGGTTGCAGCACCCTCTCAACTCTCTCAAGAAGGAGCTGCTTCTTACTCTGGTGAGAACATTTCCACGGTTTCTCTACATAATAGTTTCTCTGTCTTGTAAACTGTATCAGACACTAATTCTGGTGATACTGCCAGTCAGCCTTCTCTAATCTCCACCAAGGAAGACGAGACTGCGGTTCGTACCTGTTATTGTCCAAGAGTATAGGGAAGTGGTCACTACCATATAAATCGGGCAACACACTCCAAGTAAAATCCAACAGAGCTCTGGGTGAACAGAGTCCGAGTCCCAGTAGGGCTATTGAATTGTATAACATCTTATGTATTTAAAACCCCTAATCCCTCATCCTCAATAAAAGAAGCCAATAAAACACCTCTGGGATTGACTGAACATCTGTTGAATCAAGAGAATCATCAGAGCTACGAGAAAGCTTCTGGTGAAATTGAAAGGACAATATATGAAAAGATGGTGAATACCAGATTGGTGTACTTTCTGGCTTTAGTAAACACTGTTCCACTACAGACACTCTTGTGAGGTTGGGAGCTGCTGCGTGTGAGGCTTTTGCATTATATCAATGTAGCATCCTGCAGCAACACCATGCATATGGCCTGCAGCATAGGAAGAGGGCATACCTCAGGGAAGCATCCTCAGTGTTACTCTGTTTGCAATGGCAATTAACGCCATTGCCTCATCCCTTCTGGATGGTATTTCCAACTCAATGTACATTGACGACCTTGCTCTCTGGTTTGCTGCTTCTCGTATGTCAGTGGCGGAGCGGCGCATGCAGCTTGACCTTGACAGGGTGTCATGTTGGGCTGGTTCTCATGGTTTTCTCTTCTCTCCTACCAAGACGTTGTGTTGAGGAGACTCAATTTTTGGGTCTTCTTTTTTACAGACGTTTGACTTGGGTTCCCTATTTACGATCACTTAAGGTTTCTTGCCTCCAGGATCTCAACCTGTTGAGGGTACTGAGCCATACGTCCTGGGGGGCTGATCAAGCCACCCTCGTCCGCCAATATCATGCTCTTATTAGGCCGAAGCACGACTATGGGTGTCAGATGTCCTCCTTTGCCACGGATGCCCATCTCAGAGTTTTTCGACGATGTTCATAATGCTGGGGTATTGAAAAGCACACAGGAGGTCCTGTTACTGAGGTAGCCCCGAATCCACCGTAGTAGATTACCCTTTATTCCAAAGTCAACCAGTTGATCCATAATCACTCCTCTATTAGCAACATCGAAGGCCACTGAAGGTCAATGAAGGCCACCACACTGTCCGTGGACAGGCAAAAGTACAGGTCGACAAGGCAGTGGTGTGTGCTCTTCTGGGGAAGGAAACCAAACAGACATGTAACCTTACAAAAACAGGAAGTAAGGGAAATGGGCCTGAACTTTGCAGTGTCGGGCTTAGGGATGGGTATCATTGTGCTGCTGGTCCAGGCTCGTGGTACATAACCGTCACGAAGACAAAGATTGTACAGTCGAATTTGAGGGTTCCCAGGAACTTGTTGAAGTAGGCACAGCACAGCATAAGTAATACCATCACCAGGGGAAGACGCTCTACCCCGAGAGGGAGCACAGAGTAACTCTTCCTTAATTATCTGCTCTGCCTCATCATCATCATCTTGCAACAGAGCAGACAATAGAAATAACCGATGGACAGCAGCACGAGAAGCGAGTGAATCTTGTATGTGGATGGGTAGACTGGCTGGGGTAGATTGTTCTGAACAGGCATTGACAAGTTGTTGAGCGTAGGCGGTGGGAGTGTTTTGACGAGCAGTGACCAGTGTCTTTTTAACAACCCGACGGATGAGGTGCCACATAGAAGCCACACTCGTTTGCTGGTTGATGCTGTCCCTGAACTGCTGCCAAGACTCAGCATGAGCACACTCCTGCAGGGCGACTAAAGCGTCCTTAGACATCTGGTAACGATGAAGTAGGTCAGGGGTTGAGTTGGCTTGAAGCAAAAGGACATCACTTCAGCCTCCTCGTTCGCCTCCCATATACGTGCATCAAGCATCCAGGAGTGGGCAGTATGGCGATGTTGGAGGTGTGGCCTGGAGAATTATAGCGAATAAATGTCATGAGTAGCAGATACAAGATCAGAGTACAACTTTTCAGGTGAAGATATGTCAAATGTAGGGAATACATGGACCATAAACAAGATGCAAGTCTGGCAATATTTAGGTGGCACAGCAAAATATATAAACAAATGGGCGAAGCACTTGACCCAGCAGGTAGTGAATAATTAAACCGAAGAGCAACGTGATCAGAGAATAAATCTGGCATGCAGGAACACTGGACCTGAGATGCTATCATGCCGGAAGAGAGGATGGAATCCAGAGTACCTCCCCTGCAATGAGTTGCACCGCCAGTGTCCCAGCGTGTCAGTTGATGCTTGCGGATGTATGAAAGGAGACGAACACCATTGTGATTAATAGAGCCAGAACCATCACCCAAGTCAAAATGCTGAGATTAAGATCTCCCATATACACCATACCACGCAATGTTGGAGAAGAGAAATCCTCAAGAGTGAGCCTAGCTTCAGCAGAATAGACATTACATAATTGGAGTACTCCATCCCCAGGTAGAACCTCTAATAGCTGAAATGTCATGTTAGGAGAGGAGGTACGGAGAAGGTGATGTGGCAAGGAACTATGTATGTAAGTCAGTAGACCATTCCTTACTAGATGAACATATGGCACATAACCTGAGAAGGGAGGAGCTTGCCCAGCAGTGAGCGGCCATCCTGGAAATGCTTCCTGGAGATAAATAACACTGGTATGAAGACAAAAAACGTAGGCCTTGAGTTGAGTGAGCTTAGCATGACTGGTGATACCACATACGTTCCAGGAGATGACATCCAACTGGAAATCACTAGCGAATTCTGTGTTTGGAGGTAGAAGTCCAGGGAGTAGGGGCAGATGAGCGACCTGGAGAAGATGATAGTCCATAAGAAGGAACTTACTTAAAAAGCTTTTCAAGGCGAGATGCAACAGTATCCATCATTTCGGTCACTACGCAGCTCAAGTTGTAGCCGTCCACCTCCTCAACCTCTACCAAGCGACCTGTTGATGCCTCGTCCGAGGACAGGGGGGGGGGGGGTTGCGTGAGGACAGCTCAGGTCAGTGATCCTCAATTGGAGACTCGTCGGCCTCCAAGCAGGAATCCACACTCTCCATCAGGCCAGGCAAGGCCTAGATGGCAAACGAACGACTGAACACGCAATCTGCAAGGGACACACACACGCACACATACACAGAGAATCACAACCAAACAAAACACAGAACCAAAACAGACAAACAACATCAGCAACAACACACAAACAACAACACAAACAACAATGCAGGCACTACCCAGGGGAGCTGACTTTTTTCTCTATGAATATTAGTCATCCTCCACAGGGCTAGAATAAAGATTGTTTTAGGATCTGGTCACTTTCTAGTGGATTTGACGAGATCTGCCCACATGGATTAAAAATCCACGTGAGGTGTACTGCAACCAGAGGCACTTTTTTTTTTCACTGCTGTGTGGACCGCCAGCAGACTGGGTGCATTTCCCATTGCATGCAGCAGTGTAAACTCACTCCCCTTTCTGGTCCCTTCAGGGCTGGTCTCGTGTGGAAGGTGCGGCCCCACTAGTAGCTCTTGTGGTACGTGGACTTGGGCCAACAGCACTGGCTGTGGGATCAAAGACCTACTCCCCAATCTCCCTGGTGGTCGGAGGCCCCCAGACTCCCTGGTCCCATTTCCCTGGGATGTGCTTCGGTAGCCCAGGCATATAGGGCCAGCCCCTCCTGAATTTTAATTTGTTTTTTCACTGCGACCAGAGTGTACCGGGGGTCTGTGGGGCAGGAGGCCATTCTGCCTACGGAGAACATCAACAACAACAACAATAATGCAGGCAGAGCTCCAGGTGAACGTCCATACTCCACCAAGGTTGTAGCGAGACTGACGAACCATTCTAACATTATCACTTACTCAACATGAAAAATGAGCTTTCTAACTTTAATTTGAAAGCACTTTAATTACTATATTATAAATGATTTTTTTTTTAATTTGTATTATTATTATTGTCCATCGCCTCCTATAGGGGCATTAAGGCATCACTATATGCTTTTTCCATATAATTAGTAGCAGTAGTATTAGTACTAATTTTAATAATAGTTGTGGTAGTAAATATAGTAGCAGTAGCTGTAGTAGTAGTAGTTGTTGTAGTAATGGTGTTAGGTGGGTAGTGGTCGTATTTTTTTTTTTTTTTTTTTATGCTGTTGAATAGGCAGAAAATGGCATCGCTCTCTCTGGAGGATCGAAACGCGTCCACCTTTCCCGGAACTGGAAGGCGACGAGGTCTTAACGTTTCTTGATGTTTTGCCAGAAGAGATTGAGGTGGGGTGAGGCAGACAGCCACCACCGCATGGCGACAAACTGTGGTGGCTCCGATATCTGACTGTCCTTACTCCTCCTCCTCCTCTTCCACCTCTGGCGTTCCCCTTCGTCCTCCAGTTCCCTTTCACTTCCGGTGGTGGTGGAGGCCCTGGTTTCATTGTCGTCTTCCTCCTCCTCAGTCTCCATCTCCTGTGGGGGTGACAGTGGTGGTGACGATATAAGATATAAGGATATTGTGGACAAAGTATTCTCGGTTGTTGGCTGTAATGAAACCATAGCCCCGTAGGTTGTTAAACCACTTCACCCTGCCAACAAGACGGTCGGCAGGGGAAGTGGTGTCGGTTGGTAAGTGTCGACTGGGCTATAGCTGGTGAGTGAGTTGGTTTTCGAGAGACATATTGGTCAATACAATTTTATTAAATGTTAGCCAATATATGCGATTTTGTGGATTGTTTCACTGAATAAGAAGTCTCGATGCACCACTGCTTAACACCAACCCGCATATCCCCATATCCTCCATTACCCCATTCCCTTCTCCATTCCTTCCTCTCACAAGCTACACCCCGCTATGCCGTTGTATCGCACCAAACAACGGAACTTGAGTTTTATGTTTCATAATTTTTAATATCTGTTGTGTTTGTATTTGTGGGAAACGTATGCATTTTCAGATAGGCAGTTTTGCTTATATAGCGTCCATATGATGGAGACTATAGCGAGGGTTAGTCGAGTCCATTCACTGACTCTGACCACGAGTAAGCAATCACAGTTCTGCCACATTTCGCCAAACACACCTGAGACTGGGGTCGATACGAATGGAGGCAACTGTAGTCAGTGTGGAAGCAGATTTTCCAACCAAAATTAACCTAAAAATTAAAATGAGTAAAAATCCACATATAAATATCTGCGTGATTCTGTTAAAAAACAGACCAACGTAACCAAACACCCAACCTGGTGGAAGTCACAATAGTTGCCAGCTTATCAACATAGCGCCTTCAAATTGACTATTTCCCTTGGGTTGAAGCTTGGTGACATTATTAATCGCTGGAAGATCCCATGCTTATGATATTTTGTTCTCGCTTTTGAGGGAGTAATCTATTTATGTAGCATTATTTATGGGCTCTTTTATGTATAGCATATTTCGACATTATATGGGCGAATATAAGTCCTCCTCTCGTCACCCACACTGTTTAAATCCGCTCACCCGAAGGACGGCACTGTATGAATCTGTGGAAAAAGTGACTGAGAAATCCATGACGGAAAGGCGATCATAGAGGAGGGCAAATGTGTTGATAACCGTATCCTTCTCCATTCTGACCAGCTGACCAGCCATCCCCGTCCACGACCCATTGACCAGCTCTGCCCACTGTCCGTCTGGTGGTTCACTCTGCACTGTGTATGTCAAGTTGAGCCGTCCAGCTATTTCATCCATCATTGTGATCGCTACGCCTGCAGGTTTCGTCATGTCTGAACAAGGAGAGAAGGTATTGTGCATGAACGTTATGGTGAAACAGAAATAATATTGATGACTCTGTGTGTGGGTGGGTGTTATACAGAGTGATTCAAAAGAAATGTTACCAACCATTGAATGATCTTAAAATAATGGAAAATAGGTATGAAATTTTGGTTTCTTACAACAAATGGCACCATTAACATGTGTTGATAATACACTAGCGCCACCTGAAGAGTGACGTGTTCTGTGCACTCTAAGAAGTGATTTGTTCTCAGCTGAAGCAAAATGGTGTTTTCCCAAGCGCAATGTGTCTTTATTTTTGAACAATATTTTTCAACACGGTCTTATGCACAAGTGAAAAGATCGTTTCAAGCACAATATCCTGATGGCCCCAATATCAATAATTGATTGATTGGTTAATTAGTAGATGCCACTAGGCATCTGGCGGAGCAACATATTATTTAATTCTAAGGATTTTCAAATACGGTGATTTATATCATTGATAAAATATATACACACATTTGCCAGGCTTCATTACCCCAAAAGGGAGAAGCAGCATGAATTAAGGACATATCAACAAAAAACAACAACACATGTTTACTAAAATAACCTGATTAACTTAAGTATAATACAAAAACGAATCAAAATTAAAAATATTGAACTATCTATAAAAGAAGCCATAATTATCATAAAACTGACAATTTGTTTAAGCCAAAGGGCCACGGTGTGCGAGTATGTGAAAGGTAGTACTGAGATATGATATCAGATGACACTGCCAAGCAGGAAGGGGACACAGGAAGTCGATGTAAGCAATGCCAACAACGACCATCAAGGACTGGCAACGAAGATCAAGTGGTGGCTCATCAGCGTCCACCAGGAGACTGGGGATTGGGGATGACCTGAAGGCTTCGGTCACCAGACATACCCCAGCATGATGAACAGAGTCTAAGACTCTGAGACGGGCATCCGTGGCAGAGGAGTACACCTCACACCCTTAGTCGAGTTTCAGCCTAATAAGAGCACGATATAGGTGGAGGAGGGTGGCCCGATCAGCCCCCCAGGACATATGGCCCAGAACCCTCAACAGGTTGGGAGCCTGGAGGCAAGAAACCTTACGTGAATGTAAATGGGGAACCCAAGTCAAATGGCTGTCAAAAAGAAGACCCAAAAATCGAGTCTACTCAACACAACGTATCTGGTGACCATACATGAATAAGTCCGGATCTGGGTGGACGCCCCGAATGCAGCAGAAGTGCATAGCAACCGTCTTGGCAGGAGAGAAGCAAAACCCATAAGAACTAGCCTAATGCAACACCCTGTCAAGGGCAAGCTGCATGCATTGTTCCGCCACTGACATACAAGAAGTAGGAAACCAGAACGCCAGGTCGTCAACATACATTGAGTTGGCAATACCGTCCGGAAAGAATGAGGCATTGGCATTAATTGCCACTGCATACAACGTGACACTGAGGAAGCTTCCCTGAGGTACGCCCTCCTCCTGTGCTATGGGTGCAGAGAGGGCTGTACAAACCCTTACACAAAAACTGCGACCACTGAGACCCCGCAGCCCATAAGCATGGAGGTGCTGCAGGATACCATATTGCCATGTAGTGTAATAGGCTTTCTCTAATTCAAAGAATACACAGACCAGGTGTTGATGTCGTGCAAAGGCCTCAAATGCAGCAGCTTCCAACCTGACCAGAGCGTCTGTATGGAATGGTGTTTACGAATGCCAGACTGGGCCGGAGACGGAAAACCACAATGGTCCAGGAAGTACACCAGTCTGACATTCACCAACTTCTCAAATAGTTTGCAAAGAAAAAAGGTCAAGGCAATAGGTCGGTAATTGAGGGTACACTAGAGCCCTTGTCTAATTTGGGGAAAGGAAGGATGGTAGCAATCATCCACCCAGAAGGGAAGACATCCAGATTCTGTGATATAAAGCTAAAGTGTCGCAACATTGCATACAGGATGTTGTCTGGCCCAGGAGAAGTGTCGCTGCAGAGAGAGAGAGCAGGGTGCAAGTCTCTCAGGGTGAATATATGGTTATAACTTTCCTTCTTGTTCCCCGAGAAATCCAGGACAGTGCGCTTCTGGCCTCCCAGTTCATGACTGACAGCCAGAGGTCGAGAGTCACGGGTGGAGACTTTAGCAAAAGCCTCTGCCATGGTGATGGCCACTGTTAAACCATCCATGATATTGATTCCATTGACCTTAAGGACATGTGGAGGACTAGGATAAAACTTCCCCTCCATCTAACGGACACAATATCAATAAGACGACAATTTCAAAACTGGTTTACCGTTTTCGTGAGACTGGAGGTGTGCACGATAGAAAACGAAGTGGATGACCATCTGTGTTGACTGATGAAAAGATTGCAGATGTTAAGAAGCGGTTACAAAGATATCCGAGAAAAAGTCTCAGGAAACTTGCATCACAGGCACCAATGTCTTATGCCTGGGTCACACATTCCAGTATATTGCTCCCGTACACTCTCATACGCGCCAAAATGCCGCTTTATTGGTAACTGGCAACCAAAAATCTCTTACCTTAGCAAAGTTAAGGTTACTAAAATTAATGACTTCCTTACTACAGGAAACCCACTCTATGTGATATGTACATTCCTTTTTTCTCTTATCATAATGATTCTATAAAATTTTCTATCATATCTACTTTGTTTCTCAGAGCATTAAGAATTTGTAGCCCAAAAAATTTAAAGGTAGAAAACAATAAAATTTGGATTATATTCAGTAACTTGAAATATCCTGATTGGTTTATCAGAAAAGCTTATTTTAAGGCTAGGAAAACCTTCTGTGTTCCTATGGGTCAGTCTGATGAAAAACCATACTTATGTCTTCCTTATGTAAAAAGTCTTAAAAAAATCAGTCCGTTAGCAGAGAACTTGATGTAAACATTGCCTTCAAATATACTTCTTTAGTCAAACCAGAATAAACTGAGCCGCGGATGGGGTCGGGATAAAGAGCGGCCTTGCCAAATCACCACCAAAACAAACCCACATGGCTAAAATGTTAATATATAAGCCAATTTGTAGTAGCTTTAAGTATTTGATATATAATACAATGTTAAAAAGAAGTATTTACAATAACGAGTTAGGTTCATTGTAAGTATATTTACAACAACTCTATACAACATGTGACATGCTATTTTGCACATGCTGCCACATCTCCTGTGACAAAGGTTTAATGGCTGGTCATGAACACGTGTACTCATACATGTCAGTCACCTGGTCATTCTCGCACCAACCACCATGGACGACACATCTCCCAGGCATGTCAGTGTTTTCCACAGCCAAGCTAAGGAAATTATTTATAATGTAAATAGATATTTCCCCCATGAGAAGGCCAATAGAGGACCCCTAGTTACCCCATTAAGTTTATCAGAGAGAATGTTGGATACCATGTGGGTTTGTTTTGGTGATGATTTGACAACGCCGCTCTTTATCCCGGACCCCGCCGCGGGCTCAGTATATTCTGGTTTGAATATAGTATCAAAACTATTCTTGTAAGAAATAATGCCATGGTTCAACCCCAAGCAGGAGTATACAAAATTCCTTGTAAAGACTGTGATTTAGTTTATATAGGTGAAACTGGGAGATCTTTAGATGTTAGAATGAAAGAACATAAACGTGATATGACTAATTGTAACACAAATAATGGTAACTTTCTCCATGCATATGACAACAACCACTGTGTTTTGATTGGAATTCTGGTAAAATGATATTTAAGTGCAACAATTTCAAGAAACTTAGAATATTATAATCAGTATGTATACATCACTATAAAAAACTTCAACTTAAATGTAGGTATGTTCAAACTAGATCCACTAATGAGAACATTAGCGGTCAAATCCCTCCTAGATGTGAGGTCGGGTCGTGTAGGAGAGGTCAGGTCAGGTTGGTTGGGTGAGGTGAGGCCTGTCATCAGTAAGCACGCCTTGTCCCTCCCTCCCCCCTCCGTTCCCGGGTCCTGTCAGCTACTTATTTCTTTTTATGTTTAATTTTACTCTGTATTGCTGGAGAGGGAGGCAATGCCTCCGAAACGTCCAGAATAAATACTTTCTGTCTATAAAAAAGTGGGTTTTTCTCGGCATGTTTCTCTTCACGTCATTGTGAATTACCACTCCAGGGCGTAGTTGATTCGCTGCAAATCGACGCGGAGGTATATTTTTTCCCGCGACCGATGATCGAAAACGTGGAGGTACAACTGGCAACAGTGCCACACGACGAACAGAGAATTTGCGCGAAGGAAGGACGGCCGCTATATAAGGCGAAGCGGGCGCTTGGTCCCACAGTTATTTCAGCACACCGGAAGGGGAACGAAGCCGACACCTACCCATACCGCCTTGCTATACCTTGCCAACCCTGCTACACACTATTCCGACATTCTACTGTCTAACCATGCCCAAGAAAATACACCCTGCAGGGCCGTCGCCAACACCCACGTCACCCCCTTCTACCTTGCCCTCTATATCAACCAGTGGGCCCACGACGGGGACTGTCATCCACCTAACTGAAGAGGCAGAGGTCATGGATTTGGTGGAAGAAGATATGGACACTCCAGACACCCAGGATACTCAATACACCCACACCCAAGACAGTCAAGATCCGAGGAGTCCTCTGTTGCTGAACAAGTAGTGACCGAGGCCGAACAGCCCAAGAAACGCAGGTGGCGGGCGACGAATGTAATCCTCCCTGAGGAAATAGGGAAGGACCTGGGTGAGTGGCTCCACCATGAGGTCCCTTTTATGTATAATAAAGGAGACCTGCGCCACAAGCAAAAAGAATTAATTCAATCGTGCTGGAACACCAAGGGCGCCAGTCACGACCCACCAGTGTCTGGGGCGAATTTGAAGATATGGTTTAATTCACAAAGATCCCACTATGGACGTCTCATTAAAGACAAGAATGGAGATGGGGCGAAACGACTCACTGAACGAAAGAAGTGGATCATCGCCACGTTTTCCTTTCTGAAGCCACACATCCGACGCCAATGTACGCCACGCTCCATGGGCCTCCATAGGAAGGTGAGTGTAAATGTGTCATTTATTCATGTTGCTCTAGTGTATGGGTGTCAAACTCATTTCAAAGTAAAAGTAGCATGTTAAATCTGTACATTTTTTGATAGAAAAATGATTAAAGCGAAGGTATCTGCAAAATAGTGGGTCGCTATTGGTCGCCAGGAAAATTCGTAAATTGTAAATTGTCCCTCGAGGTTTACACCCCTACTCTATTGATTAAAATATTTTGTTTTATAGTAATCGAGACAGTTTTATCATAACAAATTGACGTTAAGTATTTTAATAGTGCTGTCACTGTGATGACTCTACATTTTTTTATAGTGGTACTTTCTGCCTCAGTGCCACATACATACTAGTATTAGTTTAGTCAGTTTGTAACATAATGAATTAAATAATGTTTCATTTACCCTATCTTTCCCCACAACTGCCATCTGTTTCGTCCCCTGTTCCGGCCTCTCCAGCACCTCCAGGCACCCCACCACCGTCGCCTCCACCTGCAAGCGATGACCCCCTGGATGTCCCCCCCCTCCCTACTCAGACGTGGATGATCCGGCGAGCAGCAGAGTCGACGAGCCCCCCCACCACCTGCCCACCAGCAGGTGCGGCCATGTACAATCCAAAATATTTCTCATTGTTGGATACCTAGTGCATTCATCTATCTATTATTATTTTTTGTCAGACGCCTCAGTCCCTAACAGGGTGACCATGCAAGAATCGCCTCTAAAATTGCTATGTGCTTGAATTTTGATGCACGTAATTTCATAATGTCAACGAGGTTTGCCACACATTGTTGCCGTGAAACTTTTCAATAAAATTAAATCATACATACTATTCATGTTTAAAGTATTTTGCTTTAAATTCTAATAAGTTTTGTAACGATACATTTTTACCGAACTTTTTCTTATTATCAAAATTGCATAAATTGTACTTGCAACGATCCTAATTTTATTCATGTTATTAATAATTCTCTCTTTCCTTCCTCCAAAACCATGTGCTGGAGATGTACAATGCTGTGTGCAGCAACCTGCAGAGCTTTGTGGAGGTTGGGGAGCACCCACAGACGAAGTTTTGGAGGCCCGCCGTCGAGAGTATGGTGAACGAACGTTTGGTGTTCCATGAAAAATACCGGAATGCCTTAAAAACGGAGATCCTGGCGGCTGTCAACAGTTTCCATTGTGCTATGTAGAGTGGGGCTGAGGAACCTGGCCCTGACCTCATGCACCATGTGTACCAAAAATATTTTTGTAAGGCTCCTCGTGGCCCCACCACTGCTCCAGCCACCACCCCTCCACCAGAGGTAGTATAGTGATACTGACAACAGTGACACCAATTTCACTCGCAGGGTACCAGGGGCATCCGGTGATCTACCAGGAGGGTGCCCTCACTAATCCAGCTGCATACCAGCCATGGGTGCGCCCTGGCCCTTCGTCAACACACAGGCCACCATTCCTGGTACCCCCGTCCTCAACGCCATGCCCCTCATCCAACCACTCCACTCTTGATCTCAGCCAGTTCACCACACACAGTTTCTTCGAAATGATGGGGTCCGAGGGTCAGTCTCAAGCAAGGCCTCCCCCTGTATCCTCAGTTCCTCCCACAGAGCCACCTTCTGATACCCTGGAAACAGCCTGCAAGAACCAAGAGAAGCATCAAGAACCTCTCCTTCCGCCGAAGTAAGTTTGCCACCTTCTGCTACCTCCCAAGGTGTTAATATTTTCATATGTCTATATTGATTGTTTACCTCATGTTCACAAATGAAATGTCATGTACTTTCTGTAATAAAATTGTAAAATTACTTGTTTGTTTCTGTAGCATCTGTTATTATTTTATAAACATGCTTGACAAATAAATAATTAATGAACCATAAACAATAGCTATTATGAAAAAAAAAAATGGAAATAAAGGAATTAAAAGGAGGAAATAAGGACTAAATATATTATAATAGGAAAAGAAAAATCAATGAAACGGGAAAAGGAAAAACCTAAATAATTAATAAATAATAAATAAATAATAAATAGATATTAAATAAAGAATAAATCATAAATTAATAATAAATAAATAACAAATAAATAAATAAATATTAAATAACTTTTAAACAAATAAAAATATATATATATATATAAATCAATAAATAAAAATATTAGTAGTATATAAATAATGAATAAATAATAAAGCAGAAATAATAAATAAGTAATAAATAAAAAATAACAAATAATAATGTAACCAAATACTTAAAACTTTAAGGAAGACAAGAAATATAATGATTTCATACACAACATACAATATAGGTATGAGGGAAGAAACAGAACACAATAATACTTTATTATAAAAATATAGGGCCTTCACGGTATCGTCGTTATATTTTGAAAGGCTTGTTGTCATATCTGCAAAATAAATTTATGCTTGATATATATAGAATGTATGAATGAAGCAACAAAAGATGAAAATAAATGCCTTTGACAATACAAGTTTTTGGTCCCAAGCCATCGCCAATACATTGTGACTCCAAACCAACCTTTTGCAATTTTTTTTTTTTTTTTTAGACATATATCATTGGTATATAATATAATAATGAAAGACAAGTCTTGTATGTGGAACAAGTTTAATATTTTATGCAGCATATTGAAACACAGAGACTTTGGCATTATTCTTTATTTACATAATATTACATACAAAATGTCAGTAAAATATACAACTTCAACCAAAAGATAAAAAATTATATTACAATAAGGGTAATATAAAATAAGGGTAACTTTGACTAATGAAGGATTCATATGAACAATCGCAGACCATGAAAAGTTTACCCCCTCTGCCGACCCTGAGACGAGGCATGGGTAGACTTTTCAAGGTCTTCTTCGTCGACTTCGAGGTTGCGGCATCACAATGTTATGCAGGATGCATGAGGCCAAGACAACAAACTCAGGACGAACAGGTCTGAGGCAGATAACGATGTGGAACACCCGGAAACGATTATCCAAGATACCGTAGGCGTTCTCCACGGTGCGTCGGGCCCTGTAGATCCTGTAGTTGTATATGCGCTCTTCTTTGGTCAGGGCTAGGTAGGGGTAGGGCTTTATAAGGTAGGCGCGCAGAGGGAAGGCGTTATCACGCACAAAGAAGTATTCCATGGGTGGCCCTGCGGTATCAGTGGTGATGGCTCCACTTCCGCGTTTACCATTTTGCGTTGCCACTGTTGAGCCATCCAGATATTTGAATCCCGGACCCAGTTTTATCATGATGCGAATCCCTCACTAACTCGTGAGACGGAAATAGGTATTGTGTTTGAAAGGGAAAGCTTTAACAGTGATCAAGTGTTATTATTGGAGAGGGAGAGAAGTATTACAGTAAGCACCTGAGATTATAAGTCAACCAACCCGACTGTCACCTTAATAATTTTTCTTCTGATATTTAAATATAAGAGAATGCTACAATCCAAGAGATTTGCTTCATTAAAGAAAATTATGACAAACTTTACATAGCAATAACATTCACACGTCAGCAATTACTGATGATTAATAAATGCTTTCTTTGTGAGTCTTGTAACGATTCTTACTCAGCCCATTACTAAAAAAGGAAAGGGAATAATCATTACGAAAACATTCATAATCGTTAAAGGTCGTGTCCAGACACCACCCACTTCATGAATATAATTTCGTTGTCGCTATGTTTTGTCGTGGTAGACAATTGTAGTATTGCAAGTGAGACTAACTTGAGAACGATACACGTAGCTTTTATAGATCTTATAATGAATTAATACCGGTATACATCTTGTCAATATTGCAGTGTAACGTTCACACACGGCAATACCAGCTGAACACAGTCATCAGGCTTTCTTTCCTCACATAGTCCGCAGGTGTTAGGTGTCTTCTATTTAGGGCAGATAAGGTACTGACGTTCACTTCTAATTATGATGTGGATGTGATCAACGATTGAGCTTTTTGAAGCAAATGAAGAGGAAGAAAGATCATAATGGTTCTGGAAGATATTATAAGTAAGGCTAATTTCGTTACTCGGCAGCAGTCAAGACATTTTCTGATAGATCGTTTTGTGTTACTGGTTACCAGAGGATTGTGTTTTGTAGTGGAGAGTCATATCTACCCAATAATCACTCTGTCTCATCTCCCGCACCATGTCATCGTTCAATCCATGTCCCCTCCCCCTCCCAGCACTCCTTCACTCTACTTCTCCACTTTCCCACCTTACTCTCATTCTCACCACTTTCATTATCATTCTGTGTGTAGCTGAAAATGATCAATCCAATATTATGTACTCAGGCCCTTAAAAAAAACCAATGTGATATTTTTATACATGATCAACCAATGCAATATGGCAGGACTTTTTATTACCCTGATAAAGTCATCAGAAAAAATTACTAGGCCAGACATTCAGACGCTAGAGAGAGAGAGAGAGAGAGAGAGAGAGAGAGAGAGAGAGAGAGAGAGAGAGAGAGAGAGAGAGAGCACTTGAATTCAATATACTCAAAAGGTGCAAAGGTAAATAATATATAACATCAAGTAAATAAAATTATGACTATGATAAAGATGGTCTCTAGAAAATCATTATATAATAATCTTGTAGCGAATGACACCATTGGTATACATTGAACCAAACACCAGTGTGGACGTGAGCAGTGTCCGAAAACCGAAGATGATTTTCATGCACTCACATGGTATCTGAGTCACTCCCCCCAACTCAACTCCTCTTTCCATCTCACTCGGTAGTGAGTGGTTCGCATTATGATGACACGTGGTTCGGGATACATATTTCTGGGTAGGCTAGCTCAGCATTGGCAACGCAAAGTGGTAAATGCGGAAGTGGAGCCAACTGTACATATGCTTACACAGTCACCAATATATGAATGAATCCTGCCAGGATACAGACCCCTGAGAGGTATTGAAGTAGCCCTTCAGCTTGTTTCTCATCGCCTTGCCACGCTGGGTCCCAGTGTTCCTCCCAATGGCTGGGAGATTGTTCTCAACAGGAGGGTCACTTCTCCATTGGGCAGGTGTGACTAGGTGGGCGTCCGGGTCTTCTTCGTCGACGTCGAGGTTGCGGCATCACAATGTTATGCAGGATGCATGAGGCTAAGACAACAAACTCAGGACGAACAGGTCTGAGGCAGATAACGATGTGGAACACCCGGAAACGATTATCCAAGATACCGTAGGCGTTCTCCACTGTGCGTCGGGCCCTGTAGATCCTGTAGTTGTATATGCGCTCTTCTTTGGTCAGGGCTCGGCAGGGGTAGGGCTTTATAAGATAGGTGCGCTGAGGGAAGGTGTCATCACACACAAAGAAGTATTCCATGGGTGGCCCTACAGTATCAGTGGTGAAAACCTCGGCTTGGTGCAGTTTGGCATTCTGTCTCTCAAGCAATTGAGAGAGATAGGTGTGGGAGAACACATCACCATCCAACTCAGAACCGATGGCTCCAACGTCCACAAATATGAACTTGTAGTTGGAGTCACCTACTGCCATGAGCACCACAGAAAAATACTTCTTATAGTTGAAGAAGCAGGTGCCTCCGAGGGCTGGGTTTTGGAGACGGATATGTTTGCCATCGATAGCTCCAACACAGTGAGGCAGGTTCCAACGCTCCTCATACCCAAGGGCAACCTCTTTCCACTCCGTAGGTGATGCTGGTGTCCTTATCTCTTCTCCGTACACATCAATGAATGCCTGGCACAATGTGGCTCATGGTGTTGTGGGTGACCCGAAAAGCATACTGCAGGCTCATGTAGGAGTTGCCTGTAGCAGGAAACGTAGGTTGATTACAACCCTCACACCACGTGCAATTGGTTGCCTCCAGAAGGTGGGTTTCCTCTGGATGATGTGGGTGACAATTTCGACGATCTCTTCGAAGAGGCTCTTGTCCATCCGGGTGAAGTTGTGGGCATTCCCTGGCCAACTCTTGCATAAGGTTCTCATAATGGCCATGTTCGATCCTTTATTGTAGTTATGGCCACACCCAAACCCGCCTCTTGGCCTTCAGCTTTTTCCTCTCTTGCTGCTGTAGGTCAAGGGTGTGTGCTATAGCAATCTGCATCACTGCTTGGATGTATTGAACAATCCATATCTTGAGTTGCGGGTGTGCAAACAACACGTGAGCATGGAGCAATGTGTTTTTAATAAATTTTAGTTCATTAATGATGTGCTGATAAATCCTGTTCTCCGTGCCATTGCTGGGGTGTGAATGACAATGTTTTGGGGGACCCAGGCCTTTTGTAGGCCCAATTTGCATGGTCCACGAACGTATGTGCCGAAAGTACATGTTTAGTTCAGGAAGCAAATCTTTAGTATGTTTGCGTCAAACTGGAGCCTTAAAGATGTACAGTTATGGCTGGACCAGAGTGCAACGAGTGTTGGAGAGCAACTAATCAGAGTTCGAAAAAGTGAGTCTTCTAAACCTCACTCAACGTTGAGAATGGTTTGGAAAATTAACTGTTCGAACTCTGTTCAGTTACTCTCCAACACTCCTTGGACCCTGATCCAGCACTATCAGCCATGGCTATACCTTACAGGCTTACATGGTCTCCCGACACCCCCCCCAACGGGAACCGCCTTGACGTGGTGAGTGGGCTTGCGTGTCTCTGAGACCTGGCGAGCTAGACTAGAGGGGGCTCCGGGCACTGCTCTGCCCTAATTTTGGGGAGAGAGGGCTTCCCATGCTAGTAAGGATGCAAGTGAGAGACCAGACTAAATGGTTCCCATGCATTAGGCTGCCAGTACGGGCCAACAGTGCTGCCCTCCGGAGGGACTGCCCTCTAGGGGCCGTCCTATGTTGGATGGTCGGGTGTCTGGGCTGGGAGATGTTGGGGAAGGGGGTCTCAGCACCGTTGGGGGCAAACTTTCGAGCCATTGGGGCTGCTTCTTAAAATTAGTGGCCCCGTGGGTGAAGAGGTACCCCGTCTGCGGCAACCAGCGCTCGGTCCCCTCATCTGCCCGGTAGGTAGTAGCTCTTGGCTCCAGGGGCCAACAACAATAAATTAATGATATATGGATAAAGAAAAGCCCCAATCTCTTCCTCGAGTGGTGGTCGACCAGGCCCTCGAGACGTCACTCTCTGATCGTGGTAGTAAGCAGAAAGCTGCAAATAAGATTAGACCTAGCAGGTCGGATGTTGTGTCGAAGAACCCTGTTAGCGATTTGGACACGTTAATGTTAACAGATGTACTTGCATCCCTTTCCTATGGCGCTATCCACTCCATTTTTAAATGTTTTGGAGTAGTTCGAATCCGAATCACATATGACAGTGATTGTAGGTCTAATCGGTGCTATATTACTTTCATTACAAATACTGCTGCCAAAGCAGCATTTGAGGCAAAAGATTCTATGACGGTGGGGGATACTCATTATAAAAAGTTCAGATGATGCGGTCCACCATTGTAGTTGACAGTGACAATGACTACTGCCCTAACATATTTGATGACTCTGTAGAGCATGTCCCAAAGGAACATCGGGTTCCTACACCCTTTTGGTTTGTGGCTTACTACAGGGAGGGACGTGGTAACCTTATCCATGCTTCCCGGTATCTGGAGAAAGAAATTGGATTATTACCAATGGGCCACATAAAGAAATAAGATCTTACACAGGCCATGATGCTCCTCAATCTCCCCTGTCTTTCTGATAGCATGTTTGAATCTATTAAACCACATCGAACATTTAATTATAGCAAGGGGCGTATATATAATGAGGACCTATATGAATTCTCTGAAGAGGACATTCTGGCTATGTGCCCAGACAGTGTCCAACGAGTAACAATGATGAAAAGCAGTAAAGATATGATCATCCTCACTTTCTATGGCTCGCATATCCCAGATCGCATTAACATTAACCCCACCTCTTTTGAGGTGAAGCCTTTTGTTGAGCGTCCCCTACAGTGCTTCTGTTGTTATGAGTTTGGTCATGGGAGGAGGAACTGCAACAACTGTTCCCGGTGTGGTAATTGTTCTGCTCTTGACTCTCATCTTACTTCTGAGTGTCAGACAGAGAGTTCCTGCTTTTACTGCAGAGATGCTCACCCCTTGCGTTCTCGCCAATGTAAGATGTACCTACTTGAGCAGGATATCCTCCACTTGGCTAATACCCAATTCATTAGCATAGGTAGTGCCAGACGGCAACTCAACTTCAGGCGACAGAAGGATGGTGGTGTGAAGACATACGCCTCCTCCCTTCGTCCTAAATCGGTTGCAGCACCCTCTCAACCCTCTCAAGAGGCAGCTGCTTTTTGCTCTAGTGAGAGCGTTTCTAAGGTTACTCTACATAATAGTTTCCCTGTCTTGGAAACTTTATCAGACACTCATTCTGGTGACCCTTCAACTAATGACAATTCTCAGACTTTAGCTAAAGGTGTTTATGTGGTAGAGGTTCACGCTGCCACACCTAAGTCACCTAAACTGCCACAGAGACGCCTTCGTGGTTCCTCTGAGACACTTGACTCTATAGATGTTCCTCCTAATAGGCAACCACCTCTGTGGACTCATCCAAAGTTTCCTCTCAATTTCACCAGAAGCGTTCTCGTGGCTTTGTTGAATCTCTTGATTCAACAGAAGTTCCTCCTCGCAAGCTTCCTTCGGGATCATCAGAGGGGCGTGAAGTTAATGTGGATGCCACGGATGTTGTGACTTCAAAAGATTCAGTTTCTCTTCCACTTGAGCAGCGGAATGATTCTACCACCTGTATTATGGATGTTGATGTATCTGCCTGTGTCAGTGATACCACTGCTGTACAGGACAATACCAATGTAATTGTTTTAAAGAGTATCCAAGCTCATACACCTTCATCTTCTTCTAACATATCAGATGCTTCAGGGACTCGTCTGCGGGTCCCAATTACTGTCCCAAGTACTACTCCTCGGGTTCGCTCTTCTTCTAGTGGCCCAGGATTAGGCAAATCTTATCATTTGAGTAAACCCTCAGGTCGAGGTGGTAGTGGGAAGTACCTCTGTGAGGCTTCCCAAAAATCAGTACTAAAGTAACACTGTTCAATGTCCTTCAGTGGAATTGACGTGGCCTGCGTGCTTCTTGGGAGGAACTGCACGTTCTTCTCTCTAGCTTGTCTCCTGCATGTGTTTCTCTCCAAGAGACAATGCTTGGGGACTACATTCCTGCCAGTCCTCCAGCATACTCTGTATTTTATTACAATTCATTTGAAGGGCAGGGTCTCCATAGTGGCTCTGCCATCCTAGTTCGCCGAGATATTCCATGCACGAGCCTGGAGCTTTACACTCCGCTCCAGGCTGTTGCAGTTAAGGTTTTTATGGACATCACGTACACTGTGTGCAGTCTGTACCTTCCTTCCAGTGTTACAATTGAGAGGGGTGATCTCAACCGTCTTATACGGGACCTTCCCTCTCCCTTTATTTTGTTGGGTGATTTTAATGGTCGTCATTCTCTGCGGGGTGACAGTTCGGTCAACCCCAGGGGTGTTTTATTGGCTTCTTTTATTGAGGATGAGGGATTAGGGGTTTTAAATACGGGATATGTGACACATTTTAATAGCCCTACTGGGAGTTTTACCGCCATTGACATTTCCCTTTGCTCACCCAGTGCTTTGTTGAATTTTACTTGAAGAGTGTTGCCTGATTTATATGGCAGTGACCTATATTTTTAGAAGGTAACAGGTACGAACCACAGTCTCGTCTTCTTAGGTGGAAATTAGAAAAGGCTAACTGGCAGTTTATTAGAGAGCTAACTTCTTCGGTCTCTTCTGTAGCTGATTTTGGTAGCTCTGACGAGGCTGTAACATATTTCACTGATATGCTCTACTCTGCTGCTCTCAACTCTATCACTAGAACTTCTGGCTACTTTCCCAAATGTCCTGTCCTTTGGTGGTCACCAGTCTGCACCACTGCTGTGCGAGAGAAGCGCGCTGCTTTCTCTCGCCTTCGTCGCAATCGTGGGGACCCAACTCTTTTAGAGTACTTCCGACGGGCAAGGGCTCGGACTAGACGAGTCTTAAAAGAGGCACGACATGCATCTTGGAAGGCCTATGTGTCTTCAAAAAATACTAAAACTCCACTGACCCAAGTGTTCAGGAGAGTCCGTAAGATGGCGGGGAAGTTTTCTCCTAGTTCTCCACCTGTACTTAAGGTCAATGGAATTAAGATCATGGATGGTTTGACAGTTGCCAATACCATGGCGGAGGCTTTTGCAAGAGTCTCCGGCCGTGACTCTCGTACTCTAGCTGTCAGGCATGAGTTAAGAGCCAAGGAGCGCACTGCCCTAGATTTCTCAGGAAACGAGAATGAAAGTTATAACCATATATTCACCCTGAGAGACCTGCATTCTGCTCTCTCTCTCTCTGCGGCGACACTTCTCCTAGGCCAGACAACATCCCATATGCAATGTTGCGACACTTGGGTGAGGAGGCGATCTCATTTCTTTTAGCTTTATATAACAAAATCTGGCTGGATGGTGTCTTCCCTTCTGGGTGGAGGGTTTCTACCATCCTTCCTTTCCTCAAGCCGGGCAAGGACTCTGGTGTTGCCCTCAATTACCGACTAATTGCCTTGACCTCCTGTTTCTGTAAGCTATTTGAGAAGATGGTGAATGTCAGACTAGTATACTTCTTGGAACGGGGTGATTTTCTGTCTCCGTCCCAGTCTGGCTTTCGCAAACACCATTCCACTACAGATGCTCTGGTCAGGTTGGAAGCTGCTGCATGTGAGGCCTTTGCACGACATCAACACCTTGTCTGTGTAATCTTTGATTTAGAGAAAGCGAATGATACTACATGGCAATAAGGCATCCTGCAGCAACTCCATTTATATGGCCTGCAGGGTCGCCTTAGACGCTTTCTTAAGGAGTTGGCGGAGCGAAGCATGCAGCTTGACCTTTGACAGGGTGTCACGTTGGACTGGTTCTCATGGGTTTCGATTTTCTCCTTCCAAGACAGTTGTTATGCACTTCTGCCGGATCCGAGGCGTCCACTCCGATCCGGACTTATTCATGTATGGTCATCGGATACGTTGTGTCGAGGAGACTCGCTTTTTGGGTCTCCTTTTTGACAAACGTTTGACTTGGGTTCCCCACATACGTACACTTAAGGTCTCTTGCCTCAAGACTCTTCACCTGTTGAGGGTCCTGGGCCATACATCCTGGGGGGCTGATCGGGCCACCCTCCTCCGCCTATACCATGTTCTTATTAGGTCAAAGCTCGACTATGGGTGTGAGGTTTACTCTTCTGCCACCGATGTCCGTCTCAGAGTTTTGGACCCTGTTCATCATGCTGGAGTACGTCTGGCAACCGGAGGCCTCAGGTCGTCCCCAATCCCTAGTCTCCTGGTGGATGCTAATGAGCCACCTCTTGATCTCCGTCGCCAGTCCTTGATGGTTCGTTGTTGGCATCGATTACATCGACTTCCTGACTCCCTTCCCTGCTTGGCAGTGTCATCTGATATCATGTCTCAGTACTACCTTTTACATTCTCGTACACCATGGCCCTTTGGCTTCTGGATCAGGAAGGCTATGGAGAAGATGGGCATTGATGACTTCCAGATTTGTCCTGTGAGGGTCCCCAAGGTGGCTCCATGGCTTCTTCCAGAAGTCTTCCCCTGCACATGCTTTACAGACAAGTAGGAATCTCTTCCTCCTCCAGTGGCTCGTTCTCTCTTTTAAGAACATGCCTTTACTCACAGGGAGTCCGTCCCTGTGTACACTAATGAGTCAAAGTCTGATGCTGGAGTTGGCTTTGGAGTTGTCTTTCCTGACTTTTGCCGTGGCGGCAGGCTCCCTTCTGTCATGTCAATTTTTACTGCTGAGCTCACGGCCATTTAATATGCCCTCCAAGTGATTTTTGCTCTCCCTCAGTCTTTGTTTACTATTTTTAGCGATTCCTGTATTGCCTTGGTGTTGGCCATTCTTGAGTGGCTTGTCCTCCTGGGTCATCGTGGCCGCAAAGTCACTTTTTGTTGGGTCCCCGCCCATGTGGGTGTCGATGGGAATGCGCGGGCTAACTCCCTGGCTAAGGCTGCGTTCTCCAATTCTCGGCCTCGTGCCAGGCGTCCTCCTGCTCCTGCAGTGGACCTTCAATCCTGCAATGATGCTGCCGTTCATTCCTGCTGACAGGACAGATGGGACGCCGTCGGGGCTAACAATCTCCGCGACATCCGCCAGCGCCTTGGTTTGTGGAGCTACAGTGGCCTGTCCCGCCAGTGGGAGACGGCTCTTGTCTGTCTCCGCATTGGCCACACATAATTGACTCATGGCTTTTTGATGGAGATGGCTCACCCTCCATACTGTGATGATTGTCTGGTCCCTTTGACAGTGCGGCATCTTATTGTCAAGTGTCCCAGCCTTGGGGACCTTCATCGTAGGCACCTCTCCGAGTACCAGGTGGATGACGGTTCTTACAGTCTCTCCCAGGTGCTCGGGGAGGAGGCTTGTAGTGTGGGAGGGAACACTCTCTCCTATGTGGAGGAGGCTGGCCTTCTCCACAAAATATGATTTTGTGATATTTATTGTTTTTTGGATGATTTTATGTCGACGGGTTCTTTTAGTAATGGTGTGCTTTTTAGTTTGAGTGTCTTTTAATCATGGTGCCAGTCCCTTTTGGGTGTTGATGTTTTGTTGGTTGTGTGGATGACAATTTTATGTTGGGCGGTATATGTCCTTAGCTGTTGTGCCGCCAGATGCATATTTGCATCAAAGTTAATCAATCAATGGTCTCCCGACATACATCCATCTTTTTAAGGCGTGGCCTGTGCGAAGCAGGTGCACACTTGTTTGCAGCCGCTGCGAATGCAGAACGGGCATGTGCAGCCGAGGAATGGCGTGTGCGTAAGCAGAACGATCAGCCACGGATGAACGACAGAAGCATGCTTATGCACGTCGAAATAGCCCTAAAGAAGGACGTCTGAATGTCCCCGTATGTGTTCCCATAAGAAATATACGGGCGTGATAAATTAATGACGGTAGTTTTTGACAGGGTATGGCCGTTCGACGAACAACGTGATTTTTCGCAGGACGGGAGCATACGGGAGCGATCGGCTGCACTGTACGGGAATGTGTGACACCAGCATTACTCTAGTGCACAGAGAGCTGCAAAGAAAATACATCTGCGACCATATCGCATTTGTGTGGTTCATGAACTGCGACAACCAGACTTGGTAAAGCGCTTACAGTATTGCAGGTGGTTTCGACGATTTGTTGAGGAACATGGAGTTGGCGGTTGACAATGTTTTCTTTAGTGATGATGCATAGTTTCACCTTAGCGGGTATGTTAACAGACAGAACAGTAGGATGTGGTGTAATGAAAATCCACATATGTTTCATGAAAAACCCGTGCATCCTAAAAAAATTGGAGTATGGTTAGTCGCCGGCATGTGGTGGGTCCAATTTTCTATGAGGCAACAGTGAATGGTGATGTATACCGGGATATAATCACACAGTTCATTGCACTTCTTGATGAAGATGTACAGTTAGCTCCACTTCCGCGTTTACCACTGAGCATTGCCAATTTTGAGCCACACATAAATGTGAATCCCGAACCACGTGTGATCATGATGCGAACCACTCACTGCCGAGTGGAATAGAAAGAAGGGCCGAGTTGCAGAGGGAAAGCTTCAAAAATGATCGAGTAGTAGTATTGGAGAAAGAATTATTACAGTATGCACCTGAGGTAATAAAGCAACAAAGCAGATTGTTACCTTATTAAGTAACCGGCTGGGTAAAAATTATTACGTGCCTCACTAATATAGCAATAATTAAATCATTAGTAATTGCTGATGTGTGAATTGTATGGCTACATACAGTTTGTATCAATTATTCATAATAAAGCCAATCGTTTGGAAAGTAGCATTACACTTGGATTTCGATACCAGAAGATAACTTAATAGGAAAGGGAGGTGGAGTATTCATTAATATAACATCCATAATTCTTAAAGGTTGTGTCCGTACACCTTTCATGATTATAATTTTGTCGTCGCTCTGTTTTGTCACGGTAGACAATTGTAGTATTGCAAGTGAGAGCAATCTGAGGACGATAAATATTCCTTTAATATCTATCGTATTTTAATACTGGTATAAATCTCGTCAACATTGCAGCGTGAACGTTCATACACGGCTATAACAGCTGAAACACAATCATCCATCTTTCTTTCCTCGTATAGTCAGGTATTATGTGTCTCCAATTTGAGAAGAAAGGGAATAAATTTCACTTACAAGTATGGTATGCCTGTATTCAACGAAATGGATGAGTTTGATAATCTTGATTAATTGATTGATAGATATTTGGAGCCACAACAGTGAGGGTCAATATTGGTAGGAGAAGGTCATAGCGAGGTGAGACAACAAGCAGGAAGGAAATAGAAAGAAAAGAGGGACAATTAAAGAACAGACAGGGAGTAGCTGAGGCCGAAAGGGAGCCAAAATCCTTAAAGTATTGCCCACATCACTAAGGAGTTGAGAATCATGAAGTAAAGGAAGAGGAAGAAAGAAGGCCAAGTTGATCCTGGAAGACACTAATTCGAGAAAGAAAGAGATGCAGCGGATGAACAGCAAGCATGGGAAAATGAAAGGAAAGAAAGGGCAATTGAAGAATTAAATGGTAATGGTTTGAGTCCGCTGGGGCACCAAACCCTTTAAAATATAGTAAAATTGTGAATGTATTACCATATTATATAACCCCGTAGGGGGGTGTTGCATGTAGTGTTGTGAGCAATACATTAAGGGTTTAGGCACCCCTTCGGCCACACCCATTCCCTTTTAGTTCTTCAACTGTCCTTCTTTTCTTTCTATTTCCTTTCCACTTGCTGTTTCTCTCTTTATCACTTTCTCCTGGCGCTATATGACCTCGATGTTGCGGCGCCTAATATTAATCAATCGGTCAATCAGACCATATTATATAATCGATCCTTCCACCACTTACTTAGTATTGTAGGATATTACAAGCAAAGTCAATTTTATTACTCGGCAGCAGTATCGTTGTTTTCGTGTTACTGACCAGAGGAGAAAGTTTTGTCGTGGAAAGTCCTAACTACTCAACGATAACTCTGTCTCTTCTCCCCCACCATGTCCATTCTCACTCCGTTCGTCTTCTTTCTCTCCTCCCCCTCCCCCGTCCCAGCACTCTTACAATTTCCCACCTCTCTCTCCTTTTCACCACCTTTATCATCATTCTGCATGTTGCCGAAAATGATCAATCCAATATTATGAAACAGGACCTGAAAAGATATTATGTGATATTTTGTAAACAAATTCAATCCATGGGATATGGCAGGATTAATTATTTCCTTGATAATTCATCTGAGATTAAATGTCTAGGTCAAACTTACAGACGCCAGCATAAGTGGGTTAACCAATCACCAGTGTCGAAGTGAGCAGTGTCTGAGAAACCAAGATTATTTCATACACCCACAGTGTATCAGAGTATTTCTCCCCAACTCACTCATTCTTGCCATCTCACTCGGCAGTGACTGGTTCTCGTCATGATCACACGTGGTTCGGGATTCAAAGTTATGGCAGCCCTGAGTGGTAAACGCGGAAGTGGAGCCAACTATACATTACTGCAGGTTTCAGCAAGGCAGCGCCACAAGTCACTCGTCACGTGAAATATGGCATTCCTGCGGTTTATTTTGCTGACCGACTCATTTCCAAAAATATGTGGTCTTCAAGATACCCAGACCTTGCATCTCCCGATTACTTTCTATGGGCTCACCTGAAAGACTTGGTCTATCAGACTAACCCACACACATTAGTCGAATTGAAAGCTAACATTGTGACTGCAATTACAAACATTATTATAGCAACCCTACACAAAGTCTCTGCTAACATGGTAAAGAGGGTACGAGCTTGCATTCATGAAAATAGATCACAATTTGAACATATGCTGTGAATATGATCTGCTATTGCTTCTTAAACCCTGTAAATAAGTTCTGTATTCAATGTCTTAAATGGATATATACAGCGTATATTATACGTGTAATTAATATAATAGGTAGTCTGGGTAACGTTTCTTTTGAATCACCCTGTATTATTGGTTCTGCTTCCTGGTTTAGTATTTTAGTAAAGGTTGAATGCAGCAGAGTTGATTACAGTAAACATCTCAGGATTTCATAGAGCACGCAGCCGCCAAAATTAATTCTGAAATCAAATGACGTTTTTTGGGTTAATAAATTCCATTATGTGAGAGTTGGTCATAATGAACTTACAAACTACCGCACAAAAAAATCCACGTTCTCATGCTTGCCAGACATGATCACAATTCATTTATTGTTGTATGTTACATACATATAAGTGTTGTATATGTGTACATACACATACAGTAATAATTTAGTGACTCTTACTCGTGTCAGCCCAAAACATCATGGGAAAGTCATCCACCCAGCTGGCCAAGTGTAGAGTGTGTTCATTGAAATTGATAAACTTGTCTATGAACTGGTCCCGTCTCAGTCCCACGTGTGGCTGCAGTACCTGAACAGTTGGAAAGAATTAGAGTGGACATACCATTATCAACAGTAGCCATGAGTACTGTACTCGTACTCTGTTGCAGGATAATTGTGTGTCTTCTGCAACAGTTCTTTACCATTTTAAAGATAAAGATATATATATATATATATATATATATATATATATATATATATATATATATATATATATAAAATGGTAAAGAACTGTTGCAGAAGACACACAATTATCTTGCAAGAATATATATATATATATATATGTTGGTGTAGCCAGGGAGTATATTCTCTTTCAAACAAACGAGGTTGAAGGAAATGGCTTATTCTGCATTAATAAGTTTATTATTTATATTTTCAATATCTCTTACTGTTTTTCTTAAGTCTTCACTTAGATGGTGGATAAGTGAGGCAAATGTTGCGTTGTTGGGGGAGGTCGACGTTTCGTCCAGTACATTGGACATCTTCAGGAGGAAGTGGTAATTCTGGGTGGGTAAGGGGTATTTATCTGTTTTCCGTATGTGGGGTGGGCGGGGCCACCATATCAGAAGCCTAGTGATTGGTGGATGGGGGGTGGAATAGGTTTGCATTTGTCATTATTGAATTAATTATTTTATGATCCCCCATGTCAAGAAGCATAAATTTAATTAGCTAGATTGAAATACTTATAATTATAACGGAGAGGCGCATCATCTTGTGAGGTTTAATCTCAACCAAACCCACAATTCTTCTTCACATTTTTTTTTTTTTTTTTTTACTGGCAGTGTGGGGGATTTTTTCTTTTCAGATTTTGTTGCATGTCAGCAAATCTCTAAGAAATTGTCCTCTTGTATTTGTACATTTGTTCCTTCGCAATATAATGCCAAATAACTAGAAATGTTTTACTGAGGAGAGTTTGTGTAAGTCCATTTCGGCAAGAAAGTTAAGAATGATGATGCCATAAATCTAAAGTTAATTAAAGTCCCCACAACCTACCCTCCTTTTATGTGTACTGTACAGTTGCCAAAATATAAGTTGCGACAACTTGTGATGGAACGATAAGTGCATTTAATGTCCATAGTTGTATGTAGGGATCGTTATTGTGTAATACAGAAGGAAATGTACAATTCTTTTTGTATTACATTTTTATGGTCTCTACAAATAGTTTTAGATGTTAATATAGTTAACGTTCCAGCACGATTTGTCGCAATTAATATTTTGCCAACTGTACATGCCATGGCAAATATATTAGCGTGATGTCATTTCCAGCTCTGTTACACTCCCACTTACACCAGTAATCCCATCTATATTAATCCTAATTACCTTCCGTGGTTCAACTTATCATAATCTGTAATATGATCCTTATTAAAATTAATGAATACCTAAGATATTATTGGAAAACCGTCGATAATATGATATACCTACCACTCAGAAACTCATATTCATGACAGGTTATGGAGATTTATGGTGCACACCGCATGACATACATCGAACATTAACTCCCAAATTTTTTTTTAGAATAATGTATGTACCGTACAGTCGCGTGCACCAATCGGTATCCCCCTCTCTTCCCCTGAAGCCATGGTCAGAGGAGAGCAGGGAATCGAACAACCCCTCCCACACACCCGCTACACATACCATCTCCACCTTCACCCCCACCTCACCCCAACCCAGCCCAGCCCCGTTAAGAAAGATGCTGGTTAGGCGTGATATCACTGACATATTGATGCTAATATCTATGATTAAACATTCACTTGAATTACCACTACCATCCATAACACACCAGAAGGAAGTAATCTGCAAAAATGTGTTAATGTGACGTTATGGAGATAATAAATTCATATAAAGGCAGTTAAAAATATACAAACAACCATAAATCTAACAATTTACTGGTTTTAAAATGAGTAATTAATTTGCATATGTCTAGTGAATGTGTTATTCCAATAATATAGGATACATTACTGTCCATCACCACCACAGCCCTAACACTCCTCTGTAACGCCAACGAACAAAACCTCGAACACGAAAGAATCGACCAATACGTTTGCGAATTGTATATTGCATTGCCATAGCATAATGCAGATATGCCAATAATATCAGTATAAGCAGTATTCTCCTTTGTGTCTAGTTTCTCTATCGGCCATGTGCAAATATGGACGATATACCACACCTTATCTGGTTTACATGATATATGAATCAAGATAAACACGTTTCTTGACACTAATTAACAGGTAATTTGGATATTATTACAGGTTACGGTATCATTATGTATGAATAAATACCTTACAAGATTTCTCAAGATTTCTTTCCCTCTCCCCGAAATCATCATCCCTACCGTCGTATCCTTCCCTCCTGGGGGAGAGGGAGTGGAGAACTTTCCAATGGCTTACTATATTTAGGGAAGTTTGGTATCATAGACAGAATGAGATACACTTTTGATGACAAAATAGAATGCTAGTTGTATCGTTTGATATTCATTTGTGCAATTTAGCCTGTGTTATTAATTGATGTGTTACAACTGTGTTTATCTAAATTACAGCAGAAGCTGGCAAAGCCCCCTTTACAGAATGAAATTTATCGTATATGCATTTTTATTCACACATGGAGTATTATCAAACTTAACATAAAGTATACCGATTGGTGCACGCGACTGTACATTCTTACACAATTGACGACTTTATATGGAAAGGTTCCCATTTACACGTCGATAAATGTTGGCAGTAAATAAGGGCATCGATTTCTTAATGCCATTTCCTATAACAACTTCTGATTTGCAAGCATATAAAACTTACCGAGACGACACTTTGTCAGGCAACATGGTTCATACTGTTTATTATGCCATTCTTTGCACCACCCGTTAAGGATTGAATATTGTCTGCATGAGACATTACCTGAATATGAAAGTTCTCTGAGGGATGATTGAAGGGGAAGAACGTAGTGAAGGTGAAGCCGACGGCATCCCCGTTTGGTAGTACCACAGGCTGCACAAGTCCACTGTACCGTGCTGAGCTGACAGCCGATAAGGTCTCTCTGAGGGTAGCCACATCCCATTTCTTCACAATAATTAATCGTCTTTATAATCAAATTCTGTTTGTGAATGTGTGTAGTACAACAGGTCAGATCAACACTGTTCTTTGTTTTTACCAAGGTCAACTAAGTAAAGATTCAGGAATACAATTGATAAGCAAGCTTATCATGTCCCTCTTGGAGAAGACTTTGAAATTATCCTTCACTGGATTTAAAACATATTCTACAACGCTCAATCTTACATGGTACAGTCATGGTCTTTATAAAGTCCCGCAACACCTTCCAATGAGATGGCTTCGAAAAATGATCCGAAACTATAGCTGTTGGTTTCTGCAATTTTGGTTCATAAGATTCAATTAAATGGCTCGTTTTTATTCACCGGGTTGCAGGACTTTGGACCATGACTATACAGTACATACATACAGTTGGCTCCACTTCCGCGTTTACCACTTAGCGTTGCCAATGTTGAGCCACACAGAAATTTGAGTCCCAAACCGCGTGTGATCATGATGCAAACCACTCACGGCTTTCTTTCCTCGTATAGTCAGGAATAAGGTGTCTCTTAATTTGGGAAGAAAAGGAGTGACTCTCACTTATAGGTATGATATACCTGTATTCAACGTAATAGATGCATTTGAGAATTTTGAGGTCAATGAAGAGGAAGAGAGTAGACCACACTGGTCCTGGAACACACTAATTCGAGAAAGAAAGAGGTAGAGAGTTTATGCAGGTCATAATGTAAATATTTGTCTGAATTCTCGTGTGTTTCATTCCGTTATGTTTTCGTGATGTGTGTGTGTGTGGGTGTGTGTGAAGTCATTGGATTTTCATGGGTCCCGCCTACCCTTTTGTTTTGTTGTCTGTCTTTTGATTGAATCCACGGCGCAATAAAAAAATAAAAAAAAATTACACAAAGGAAGAATATCAAGCATGGAGGAACAAAAGGAAAAGAAAGGACAATTGAAGAATTTTATGATAATGGTTTGAGTTCGCTAGGACACAAAGCCATTTTAAATATAGTAAAATAGTAAAAATATTACCATATTATATAATCAATCTTTCCAACACTTGGTATTGTATGATATTACAAGCAAGTTCATTTTGTTACTCGGCAGCAATCGAGTTATTTTCTGATTAATTACTTTATGTTACTGGTTACCAGAGTATAATGCTTTGTTGTGGAGAGTCTTAACTACCCAACGATTATTCTGTCTCGTCTCCCCCACTATGTCCTCGCTGACTCCATTAGGATTCTCTTCCCCCTCCCGAGTCCCAGCACTCATTCACTCTACTCCTCTACTTTCCCACCTTACTGTCCTTCTCACCACCTTCGTTATCATTCTGCTTATTGTCGAAAATTATCAATCCAATATTATGAAAACATGACCTGTGAAAACATGTGATATTGTGTATCCAAATTCAATCCATGCAATATGGCAATATTATTTATTAGCCTGATAAAGTCATCCAAGAGTAATGTCTCGGTACTTACAGACGCCAGTATGAGTGAACCAACCACAAGTGTCGAAGTCAGCAGTATCCGAGAAACCGAGATGATTCCGTGCACCCACAATCCAACCCCACTTTCCATCTCACTCAGTAGTGAGTGGTTCGCATCATGATCACACGTGGTTCAGGATTCATATTTCTGGGTGGCTCAACTTTGGCAGCGCTAAGTGGTAAACGCGAAAATGGAGCAAACTGTACCACTGGCCTAGCCCTAACATTCTCCCCGATTCTCTGGCCATTCTTTCCATTCATTTTGGGACCAATACTATATTTTATCCCTTAGTTAGTGAACTTGGGTGAGGAAGAATAATGGTCCCAGTAGTCAGCAAGACAGGATAAGACAATATTGTTTTTGCTACCCGTTATCTTTTATATATAATGTTGGTCGAGGATGAACTGTGGTCGTTTCAAGTAGGGAGCATATAATTATTACCTGTTGTCCTTATGATGGTTGAGGGCCAGGAGAAGCAGTGGGCCATGGACCACACGCCCCTCCACCTCGGCCCCCAGGAGAGACTGGACCAAGGTGTTGTTCTCAAACACAACCACCACTAGCCCTAACTCGAGGTTGTGGTTGAAGCCATAGGTTGACCAGTGATTATTCACACCAAGAGTGTAGAGACTGACCACTTGGCGGGGGTTGGAGCAAAGAAAGTGGTGGAGGAGGAAGTGGAGGAGAACAAGGGCGCGGGGAGAGTCATCATGGAGAAAGGTGAGCGAATCCGCCTCCTTACATAGGGGTCCCGCCAAACGCCCCAGCTCACTCACATCTTCCTCTCCTGTAATATAACTCGAATGAATACATATTTGTATCCACCACTTCATCTTACACTTTGTCTCTCAGTGAAGGTCACCTAATATTTACCCAAGCTCTTGTTATTCAATACCATACAGACTAAATAATCTATTAAGCGTGTGTAAAATGTGTCGGCTTTATATCTACTGTACCATTTTTTCTCGTGACCTTCAGTACTATGATGATACTATCCACGTTACTCGATCGAAAGCGAATATGTTTACCTTGGATTGTAGTTGTGGTCTGGATGCCAATGTGGCTTGCTGTATGTAAAAATAATAATCCTACAAAATGACGATACTACTTTTGTTTTTCACTATAGTACAGTTCCCAGCCTTGGAACATTTGCTTATTAAAGTTCGTGAAATTACACTAAGTTAACTATATACGAGAGCAGGTATACAAGTACAATTTTCGTTATTATTTTTGCTATCAATAATGTTATATTTATTTATGTCAGGACGAAGAACAAACTATTGGCATCGTTACTACTGCCATCACTTAACAATATAATAGCCCCTGTATAATAATAATAATAATAATAATAATAATAATAATATTGTTCCTACCAACCAAGAGATTGTACGGTGAGACGCTGATCAGCCACACAGATGAAACGGAACACTATGTTGAGCCACAAAACCTTCCTTAACATTATTCCTTCCCTCTGTTCCTTCTCTATTGTCCAGGTCCTCACCCTAGCCACACCAAACACTCACTGGTCCACCCGTCACTCCCACTCTTCATCAATCCCAGCATTTGCAAACATCTCTTCTATTATACACGGGTGACTCCGGCACACACAATTTAATTATTTACTTTTATAGCGACTCGCTGTGAATGGTAAGGCGGGACCAGAGATGCGTGAGATTAGGCAGGGATTTCTGGTGTGAATGTTAGATGGATAACTACTATACGTTTCAGCGCCGGACAGACGGTGTTTTTCGTAAATATCTCTTAAACGAATCGTTGTATCAATATAATATTTCAGCACACTCTCTTTAACACTCGGGCGTAATTTATGGCTGACATACCATATTACTATATGTGTTATGTTAGGAGTTTACTGAGTGATATTAAGCCTAATCCAGTCATCATATCTAAGGCGTTATAGAGAATCGGACGAGTGTGGGGTACTCGTGTAACCCCTCCACCAACACCCCGAAATCCCCCCACACCATTCCTTCCTTCCCTACCCCAGTATCTCATTATCCCCCTCCCCGTTTCACTCTTCACCCCCCTATTTACACCATCCACCTCCCATTTTTTATTTTTTTTATGACAGTATGTATATACGTATCGTTCATTAGTAATATTGTTTAATACAGTTACCGTTGTGTGTGGACATGAAAAACAGAGTGGGTCAAACGACCATTAAAGCAATAGCTAATCCCGTTGTTAATGGCCGTATAGCCGGATAATAACCCACATGTCTAAGGCCACCAGAAAAATGATTAATTTTGGTTTTGGGCAACCAAATATAATCGTTCATGGTTGCTTCATGTGTTCTTTACCTTTTTAAATAACCAATTTATGCCTTAATTGAATATTCACAGTCTCCCGTATCCCCTCCCCCTCTCTCTGAGGTATGAGGTACCCCCCAGTCCGAGGCTATGACTCAAGTAGTGACAGGGTAGAAATCATTGACTGCTGAGGCACACCTATTAGCAACAATGTTGTCCATTTGCCCCCGTGGATGCAGGACAGAGTTTGTTCTTCGTCTTGCCACATTGTACAAACGTGAAAGCCAGTGATGATGAAGACGATGACGTTTTCCTTGACAGTGATTGTGAATAAATTTTGTTTGATCATGTTTGCATCATTAAATCCTACACTATTATATATATATATATATATATATATATATATATATATATATATATATATATATATATATATATATATATATATATATATATATATAATTTGGTTGTAATATAAATATAAAAGGGACAAGTCAACAAAATAACATTATATTAACTGGACCAAGTTGACATTTTATAATGAATAGGTACACAGTATCTAATAACTTTTCCTAGAAGGTCCAGACCACAGGTAATGCCAGTACATCGTGTTCACTTGCATGGTTGACCATAAGGACTACAAACATGGACCTTCTACATACTACATGTATGTAAACATTTTGTTGTACAGTAATTATCAAAGTGAAATACGTCTTGCCTCTATAGAATTGTACTGCACCATACTCTTAATTAATAATCATATCTATACATATACATCTACATAACATTCTAATATATAATACAGTGATGGAAGAAATAGGGAGGGCCACGAGTGATGAGGGAGGCGAGGAGCTAGGGGGAGAAGAGAAGGAGGGAGGGGTGAGAAGGGGGGGATGTAGTTGTGGTTAGGAATGGTTTGGGAGGGTGTTGGGGGGGCCACACTTTCCTTCGAATGCGTCAATATAACTGGCCAGCTTTGTGCTATTTTTCACGAGTAAACTCCTCGCATAACACATATAGGAATATGGTATGTCAGCCATAAATTACGCCCGGGTGTTAAAGATACTGTGTTGAAATATTATATTGATACAACGATTCGTTTAGGAGATATTTGCGAAAAACACCGTCTGTCCGGCGCTGAAACGGATAGTAGTATACATTCTTCCAAGGAGCAAGAAAATATTTTGCAGCAGAATATGCCGGTTGAGTTAAGAAAGAATAATGAAGGAATTATTTAACAACGTCAATTGGTAAAGCTCTGAGGAACAAAAAGCGCTTTTCAGGTTTTGATTACCGGGCCCCTCTTCCCTTTTTAGGATTTCTGCTAAAAGTCCGTGAAAATTGCTATTCTGTTCTATCCATATTGTGCGTGTAAATAAATTAGTGGGTGTGTGAAGACTATATACAATAAGTGTACTGTATGGCCAGAAATTACAAATATATATATATATATATATATATACTATAAATGGCAATCCGTCTCTGTTTGTCCTCTTATAACACGAAAACGGTTACACTTACATCCAAAACCTATATATATATATTCTGAAACACCATCACCAGGCGCAGGTTTTGGTATGACGTAACATGACGTAACTCGACGTAAAAATTACGTCATATATACTATTAATGGCAATCCGTCTCTGTTTGTCTTCTTATAACTCGAAAACGGTTACCCCTACATCCAAAACCCATATATATTCTGAATTACCATCACCAGGCACAGGTTTTGGTATGACATAACATGACGTACTTCGACGTAAAAATTACGTCATCTACTATAAATCTGCTTAAAAAATCGGTCCCACTGAAATCTCACTAAGATTAAGAAGCATCAGTGGTTCAGTGATAACATTCTCTCCTGCTATGCGGGAGGCCCGGGTTCGATTCCCGTTGAATACACACTATTGTTATTTATTTATTTCATTTTTCACTAACTAAAAATACATTAAGTGTGTGTGTATATTTTAATCTTACGTGTGTGTGTGTGTGTTTCAATCTTACGTGTGTGTTTTAATCTTACGAGGGTGCGTGTGCGTTTTAATATTACGTGTGTGTGTGTGTGCGTTTTAATCTTACATGTGTGTGTGTGTTTGAATCTTATGTGTGTGTGTTTTAATCTTACGTGTGTGTGTTTTAGTCTTACGTGTGTGTGTGTTTTAATTTTACGTGTGTGTGTGTGTGTTTTAATCGTACGTGTGTGTGTGTGTGTGTTTTAATCTTACGTGTGTGTTTTAATCTTAGTGTGTGTGTTTCAATCTTATGTGTATGTGTGTTTCAATCTTACGTGTGTGCTTTAATCTTATGTGTGTGTTTCATCTTAATTAAGGCCCCCATACCTGGTGGAACCACATCTACTGCATATCTATAATCTATATTATAAATAGCAATCCGTCTCTGTTTGTTCTCTTATAACTCGAAAACGGTTACACCTACATCCAAAACCCATATACAGGGTGATTCAAAACTACATTTACAAAATGACAGGGTAAAGTCCTGACATGATGTTAAACATATTTCCATATGTAATTTTCAAAAATTTAAAAAGTTAATGACAGACATGAAAGCCAAATCCATTACCGTGGGCGAATGATCGAACACTTCTAAAATTAACTCCTCCCCCCCACAGCACCCCGTGTTCTCTCACGGGTAGACGAGGGAACTTAATACAACGTATGAAGCAATAAACCCTTATCGATCACGGGTATTGTTTTGTGGTCGAGTTACACTTACCGAGTGATACGTGTAGATGCCAGGGCGGTGCTACTAACTTATCTGACATTACAAGAAACACGAAGCCTTGGGATCGATTAAAAGCCAACGGATCTGTTTGAATCCCATGATCGATAAGGGTTTCATTGCTTCATACGTTTTAAAACTTGCCTCGTCCACTTAAGAGAGAGCAGGGGATGAGGTGGGGGTAGGTGTTATTTTAAAGCGTTCGATCGTTCGCCCACGACAATGGATTTGGCTTTCATGTGTGTAATTAACTTTTTAAATTTTTGAAAATTACATATGGAAACATGTTTAACATCATGTCAGGACTTTACCCTGTCATTTTGTAAATGTAGTTTTGAATCACCCTGTATATTCTGAATCACCATCACCAGGCGCAGGTTTTGGTATGATGTAACTCGACGTAAAAATTACATCATCTACTATAAATCCGCAAAAAAACAAAACGGTTTCACTCCCAAAACTGTATATTCTAAATCAGCACCACGGCAAAGGTTTCTATGACGTAAAATTTACGTTAAAATGTCAAATATTCTATTTATCAGTTAAAACCATAAAGAAGAGCTCGAACGGACATTTTCTGTTTGAGCTGCTAAAATCGTGTGCCAAATGTACCGCTGAAACAGAAGCTCGAAAGGATTTTTTCCGTTCGAGCCGGTAAAAACGCGAGCCAAATATACACTGGCAATCCACAGTACCTAGCCCACCTGAGTCGAAGCTTGAGTTCTGAAGTAGACGATTTTTGGACTACAGGCCACCCAAACCATCATGAGGCCACACACATTTCGAACAAATGGAGGCTTTGGGTGGGCTGTCGTCTAGAAACCGCCTGCTCCAGATCTCGGGCTTCGACTCTGGTGGGCTAGGGATTGTGGATTGCGAGTGTACAGCCATGGGTGATAATGCTGGGCCAGGGCCCAAGGAGTGTTGGAGAGCAACTAGACATAGTTCCAACAAGTGAATTTTCCAAACTATTCTCAACGTTGAGAGAGGTTTAGAAGACTCACTTTTTTCGAACTCTGTTCAGTTGCTTTCCAACACTCCTTGGACCCTGGCACTTTACAGGAGGCATTACTGTACGATACTTTGGGCAGGTCGACAGCACAACGCTCCACTACTTAACCCTACGGTCGTCTAAAGGGTGCTCTCGACCACCCTTAGCCGTAAGGTTGAAGATGGCCGCCACAATTGCCGTTAAGGTGTTTCGTGCATACCACCTTAGTGGGTTAAGGGCAAAAATGGCGGCTAAGGTAGCTTAACGGCCGTTAAGGTCTTTCATGCATCCGCCCCCTGGTACTACTGTATGACAGTCTCGCTCCAGAACAGGTGGAGTGTGGACGTACTCGTGGCGCTCTGCTTCCATTCTCGTTTGTGTTGTTGTTTTGTGTTGTTTTGGAGTTCTTGTTTGTGTTTTTTGTGTTGTTTGTGAGTTCTTGTTTGTGTGTTGCTGTTTCTGTGGTGTTGCTGGTGTTGTTTGTCTGTTGTGGTTCTGTGTATAGTTTTGTTGTGATTGTCTGTGTGTGTGTCCCTGGCTGATTGAGTGTTTAGTTGTTTGTGTTGTTGTTTGCTTTCCATCTAGGCCTTGCCTGGCCTGATGGAGAGTGCGGATTCCTGCTTGGAGGCCGACTTGGCAATGTCGGAGGAAGACGAGTCTCCAATTGAGGATCACTGGCCTGAGCTGCCTTCTCGCAACCCTCCCCCCCTCTCCTCGGTCACTCCGCAGCTCAGGTTGCAGCCGTCCACCTCCTCAACCTCTACCAAGCGACCTGTTGATGCCTCGTCCGACTCCTCGCAGGATTCCGATGGTGTGGACTGTTTACCTCCAGCTGCCAAGACTGCCAAGGGTGCTTCAGCTGTGCACGACGTACCTTCTCTGCCTCACCCTGGTGTTTCTTCTTTGTATACCAACTCCTTGCCCTCGTCCAACCTTCCTGCTTTTGCCCCGAGAGATGCCTATGTCAAACTCTCCTCTGGAAACCCATCTACAGACACAAAGCTGCGTTGGTTGTCTGATGTCAACAGGGCCTTCCAGTTGCAGCGTGAACTGGCTGAAGTCAAGATGGCTGCTGTCACCTCCCGGTTTGTCTACATCTCTAGGAAGCGTCAGGACATCATTGATAGAGTGAAGGCTGGTGAATTTTTATCTCTGCCTCTCATTCTTGAAGACTCTCCTGAGAGGCCTCGTAAGTTCCCCAGCTACATCCTCACCCGTTTTCCTATTGATGTTGACCCGAAACTTGCCAAAGGATACCCTGGTGTGTACTTTGCCCGTCGTTTTTTCCAAGATGGTTCACCCATTAGCCATATTGTTGTTGTCTGGAGTCAACCCAATCCACCTCCAAATGAGATTTTCTTTGATTTCCTCCCTTGTCTTCCACCGTGTGAGGTGAGGAAACTTCATAATTACCAGCCTTGGTGCTACAGGTGCTGGGGAGTTGGGCATATCTCCCGGTACTGTTCTGCCAGGCCGAAGTGTGCATGGTGTGCAGCCGACCATGATTCCAAGACGTGTCCTGTCAGGGGTGAACCATCACGTCCTGCTGCCTCCACCTCTGAGCCTTCACCTCCTGAAGATACGTCTCGATGGAAGTGTCCACGATGCCTTCAGCCAGGGGTTAACGTGTGGCATGGATGTACTCGACGTAAGGTCCAGGCTCGTGTCTCTACTATTGCTCCGCCTCCACCACCACCACCACCACCACCACCACCACCTCCCCAGTCTGCTCCTCCTACCAACCCTGCCTCACCTCCAGACCTGGCCCTCCGCAAGTCTGTTGCTACCCTCATGGCACGATGTACGGCTCTTGAAAACCGCTTTTCTGCCCTTGAAGCCAGGATTGATGGGCTGGTTGCCGCTCAGGCTGCCAATGACTCCAAACTCTCCACCTTGGTCGAGGCTCAGCAGGCCATCATCTCAACTGTCACTTATGGCACTTTCCTCATAATCATGGTATGCTGTGCACATCAATTATGGTATGATTATTGTACTGTGCTAATCTTTACTAATAAGCAAATTTTTAATAACCAAGTTATATTATGCTATAGAAGAGGAAATTCACATAGGTTAAAAATGCGTTTATTTGTTATTATTTTTAAATTATATCCTTGAATAGATGCTCTTTTCTTACCATAATTATTTATTTTGTATGTTACAACACTGCTGTAGGCTATTGGTCTACTACAACTACCACCATTGTCCTCCCACAACAACAAACATTACACAGGGAATGGTAAATTTGGAAAATCATCTAAACGGGAATCATCACCACCACATTCACTACTACCACAACTACAACCTTCACATAAATAGAGAAGAAGTAGACAGTAAGAGAGGAATTAAGGTGGTCAGCAGAAATCTCAGCATACTCTGGTTGTATGGTTAAACCTTTATAATAAATAGGCTTCCATGTAATTAAGTCGGCAAATTAAAAGTTTCTCAATCCTCCAAACTATGCTAGGAAACAAATTACCCTATAGCCTACATACTACAGTAAATCAAAGCGTATTCTGGTGTGATGTGGACGAATGGTAGCCACCAGAAAATGTGTTCTCTTTTTTTCCATTCAGTTATAATAATCATGAGTTCTTCATCAGCTGCAGTATAATTTGCAAGTCTTGCGCGCTTAGTAGGAGGTTCTTCTCCCATATTAAGTAATTAAATGCCAAAATAAACACTTCTATACTCAAGAAATCTCACACAATGTTCAACTCCCACTTCACGCAATGAAAATGAGTCATTTGTTTGTTTTCTGTGATAAGCTGTCATCCCAATTGACTTCTGATTGGCTTATGCTGCCTAACGTGTCTATGAAGCTGCCCTCTCATTGGCCCAGAGAATGTCAGTTGGTGGTCCATAGTCGGAATGGAATGGAACGAAACTAACATGGCCGACTGCTACGATCACCTAAGGGAACACTAAGGTTGATGTTAAGGCCAATGGAACATACAACCATAGCAGCAACTTTACCATCCCCTTAGTGAAACTGCCTAAGCTTACCTTAACGGTCACTCCGCTAAGGTCTTTCGTGCATCCGGCCCCTGATCTCCAGGCTTTCATTACTACAGCAGAGTAGGACGAATTTCTGCTGTTGACTGTACGTATACTACACACTGACACATACACATGTACATTTATTACACACACACATTCACACACAAATATACGTTTACTACACACACACACACACACACACACACACACAAATGTGCATGTATGTGTGTATGTGTTTGTGTAAATGTGTGTGGAATAGTTTACACACACACACTCATCAGAATGACACACAGGTATCTCAATGGGTATTATATATATATATATATATATATATATATATATATATATATATATATATATATATATATATATATATATATATATATATATATATATATATATATATATATATATATATATATATATACCTGGTATTATATACACACACTGTAGAGAGAGAGAGAGAGAGTGATTCACTTTTGTCCACAACTGTGCGGTCACTTGTAATAGTTGTGTGACACCCCCGAAAGAAACAACCTCCAAAGAAGATTACAAGCTATAGCTGTTGGTGCCTGTAGTTGGTAAGATTAATTTTAATGAAATGGCTCACTCTCATCAATGTATGCACGTGTGTTCAGAGTTGTCGTAATTGGATATTAACCACAAGTTGATAATATCTACGGTTATCACACCTAAAGGCCTACTATGGTTATGAGATATTAATCTCCCTCTACTTGTGTTCAGTACTGCAGCAAGTCTATATCATTAGGAGGTGTGTAGGTAGTATTTTTATACATTGAGCAACAAATAGTAGTCACTGTTTCAACAAAAGCCACCAGTAGACAGTTTCATCGATTGAATTATGGTGGAGTATTTGTTTATTTCTACTACCCAAGCAATGGCTACTGCGGGAACTCTAAACGAGCTTACAGTATGCATAGGAGGCATGTGTAAGTAATGTATGTGCCAATAACTTCAATCATATACAGTCCATTTCCACATGCGCTTATAATTGTTGTAAACCTAATCAGTATGAGACGAGTCCAGTCATGTCTGGTCAAGCTCAGTGGCTTGCAATTTTCCTAATCTCGGAAAAATTAATCTTTTTTCCCTGCCGCATGTTAGGGACCTCGTCTAATTCTACGATTGAAAGCTGTCCATACGTTTTATATCTTCTCACAGGAGGCTTGTATCGACTTTTTGTCGTCTTCATTTAACTTAAAATAATTTAGCCTAATCAAACTTGATTGGAAAGGAAATTAGTTTAAAAACCCCAGATCACTTAAAGATGTGCTACACAAAGCGCCTATTAATTGAAGTGTCAGAACTGATACTGGAATACGGTGGCAAGCAATGAACGAGAACATTTTGTATATAATATGAGTTAGTTCTGTTTGTGTTGTTTTCTTTGACGCTGACTGAGACGAACTTGTTACTTATTCACAAGTGACTTTGTTCTTGTCGAGGCGAGAGGCAGTGTCGGGTAACGTATCGGAAAGGTTGTCATGCTTATATGTAGGAAGACTCCAGAAAACACCTAAGCAATCCAAACGTTCTCATGAAGATAAATGTAATTCTTTTATCATCAAAAATATTTGGGTCGCTCTATTAATTAAATGAATGTTTTTTGTCAGGAAGGAAGGTTAATGGGCTCCCATTACTCCTGGCGACTTAACAGCGTGTTAATAGCGGTGCACAGCATAGTATTGCTCCCATGGCTTCTCACAAGGGTGGATGTTAAAACACTAGCATCTATGTACACGTGTAATATGCATTGTCACGACTCACAACATACACAATGCAACAGAGGGAGTGATCATACGGAATTTTCAGGAACGAGCTACAAGGAAATTACTTATTAATAGCTAGCAATTATCACTTTAACAGGGTGCTCCGGGATATTCCTTATGTAATAATATCCCACTACAAGTAAAAGTTTCCATGTCATATTTACGAACGTACTATCGTGGACATGAGTCCTGAACCCCTTACCCACAGTGTATATACTCATGTCCTTACCTGATAGAGACTCAAGAATTGTGTTGGTAACATTCTTGCTCTCCTCCCACTCCTTTTCTCTCAAATCAAGCTCCCTTCCTCCTTCCATCGTCACCAAAATATAATGAAGCTTCATGAACAAGTCAAATTATGCATTATTAAAAAAAAATATATTATATATATATATATTGTAAACATTTCGGACAGTGTTACTACCGGGGTGAACAAACTCCTATACACGGTAACAATTTATTTGGTAAGTACAGATTGTTGTTATAGCAAGCACCTTGTAGTTTGTCAGCCAGCCTGCCGTGGTAGCGTCGTGTAGAGAGAGAGAGAGGTAGCTGGTGCAGGGCAGGGAGAGGAGATCCTTCCAGGTGGAGAACGGGTGGCAAAGTGAACGATCAGCGGCGTTGCGGCCGCGAGGGAGCGGGCAGGTAAGGGTGCGCGCGCCAGCACAGGTGAAATCGAAGATGCGTGAGAGTCAGACAGATGAGATGCAAGATGCGTCAAGGTACGTGGTATACACTACATTATATATATATATATATTGTCTCGCGAGTTGTAGCAGAGTCGTAGGGAAGTTAAAATTATGCAAATTTAAGCAAAAACTACGAACAGTGGTGGGTATGTTGTAAAGGAAACTGAGGGTTAAGGCACCTCACAGGCTCACACACTGGTCGTAGATGTTATTGACATATTACCAAAGAGTATGGAATGTAGAGAGTGGACACTCGCGACCGCCCCTATGGGGAGAATGTAACTGCGGGAACAGAAGAGCTGCTCGACGGCAAGCGAGGTTAACTACACATCAACGCCAATTCTACTTGGCTTGTTGTTATCGCTTATGAAGATTGGAAAAATACTTTTCAATTTACATTATGCACATTCATATATCGATATATTTCCCTGTAGCGCTTCATAAGTAATTTCCAGATATTTTTTTAAAAGTAGCCTACATTTTAACTCGTCACTGACATTTGACACGCTCACTTACCTATTGCTGTAATCCTGTGTTAGACCATATCCTGAGGAGTCCAAGAATACTTCCCCAGTGTCTTTACATGGCATAAAAGGCTATTAAAAAGTCCCAGTTTATACAATTACTTTATTCTCTAACCCACCGTAATGCTCGGCACACTCACACACAAACACATCAAATCCACTGTCATTCAGATAGGCCTATGGCAGTCTCATAAGTGACAATACATCACACACTTGGCACAATCAGCTCTCTTCCTTGTGAGTCACCATAATTATTCTTCGAGACAAAAAAATGTACACGGTTGTGTAGATCTAGAATGCTTTGAAGATTTTTCCTGCAATCTTCACAAACATTTGCACGAATCTTACACACAATGAACCCTGTGAAAAAGGCTAAAATTTTGCTTTCCTCGAGTGGTAAGTATGGTAACTTCTCTTCCAAAAGGAGGATCTTTGTTGCCTGTACTGATTCAGGTTTCAGTAAGACAGAATTTGAAACCTCCATTCTAGATTTCGCCAAAATTGAAATCCCCATGTTCCCTAGAGTCTGCAGTGCTTCTGCTGGTAAAGCATTAAAAGTGCATAGAGTCCATATCGCAGCACAAAACTGCGTACCGACAATGCTGTTTACCACACCAGTGATGCCACAACTCGAGTTTTACGCATTTCTCACTTGGGGCGCCACCATCGCTAAAATAACACGGGAGCGAACGGAGTGTCCCCTCTTTACCTTCCATACACTTGATGGCAACATTAAGCGGGAGTAGCCAGCCACAACAATGGCTGGCGCCACCCCTCACTTCTCGCTGACACATTGCCTGTATTTAAACCTAACTTAGCTCTTAAATATACACTTATAGAGTACTTTTTGCCTAATTTTTAAATTGCATAATTTTTCATTTCTCTTCAGCTCCGCTACAATTCGATACACCATATATATATATATATATATATATATATATATATATATATATATATATATATATATATATATATAGAGAGAGAGAGAGAGAGAGAGAGAGAGAGAGAGAGAGAGAGAGAGAGAGAGAGAGAGAGAGAGAGAGAGAACTATCTGTGACGTCATATCTCTTCGCTTTTGTTTCAAGACATATACTGGCGGCCGTTTTGGAGGGCAAGTATAATGTAAACATTGGACCTAGTGTGTTCTCAGTCATTATGCAAGAACCCTTGACAGTGAAGCCAAGGTCCGATATATTGAAAAGATCAGTGCTTTTGGTGGGAATGACCCTTATATAACACTGGAAAATGGTTGTCCTTTGGCGGAACTATCCATGAGTGAGCTACCAGACACTGCATACCAAGATATTTACATCTATTTGATAGAAAGTAAAAGCAATCAATTTGCTGGAAAGTGTCTCAAGGCATATAAGAGACTTGAGGCATATAAGTATTTTATTGCTGGTCACGTGCACAATGTGATCATCAATTCAGCTGCTACACCAGGCATCAAACTCATCACAGCAAAGGTAAGGAATTTTCACACATGAACATTTTCAATGCATGTGATGACATTACATTCAGGAGGAGTTTTTTTTTTTTTTTTTTTTTTTTTTTTTTAATTCATTGCGCCATAGCGTCAGTCAATAGGCAGGCAACAATACACAAGGGTAGGCGGGACTCACGAGAACCCAATGACCACACACACACACAAGCACACACACATACGCACACACACACACATCACGAAAACATAACAGAATGAAGCACAAGCATACAGACAAATATTTACATCATGACCTACTTAAATCCACCAAAACGAGGGTGGCGCACCAGAAGTTCCTCCAGAACCTGATGGTTCAGCAGGTGTCGACAAACCACATCAAGTGGCAGGCCCTGGGGCAGCAAGTGTCGGACAGTGGGGCAGGCTAGGCAATAGTGCTCTATAGTGTTAGCCCGAGGCGCTCGACACAAGCGACACTCAGTGAAAGGAGGCTCACCCTGCATCCCGGCAACCTGCCACGGTGGCCGGTAGCCAAGCCTCAAACGAGCAGAGACTACATTGTGCCTCCGAACCATGAGGCCTCGACGACGGTAGGAATATTTGTGATGGCAGACAGACTCGTAATGGGTGATGGAGATGCTGAAGGGCGCCTCTGCATCCCTGCGTCGCCGTACAGGGAGGAGAGCGGCGGAGCGGACTTTAGAGAGGTAACATGTCAGGGAGAGAGGACGTCCAGCACCACGAGGAGGCAGATGGCAGGCTTCCTTTGCGAGTCTGTCAACTGTACCATTGTGACGTAAACCTACATGGGATGGCACCCATAAAAATTTGACAGTCAAGTTACGATGACGCAATAAAGACAAAAACGATAAAATCTGCTGAATAACAGTAGAGTGTGTGGGCTGAACACTAGAGAGGGAATGAAGGGCAGGTTTGGAGTCACAAAAAATGGCAGCATTCACTCCACGTTGACAAACAACACTAACAGCATCCAGAATGGCATACAGTTCACACAATGTTGAGCTAGAGTGGTTACAGAGACGACGGCCAACCCAGCCCCCTGGAGGTGACTCCAGGTCAGGCGAGAAAACGGCACAACCTGCTGCACCATCTACCTGCAATGAGCCATCAGTGTAGAAGCAGTATGGATCTGTGATGGAGGAAGTCACTGTTTCTATGTGTTCCAGAGCCAACTGCCGCTGTAGAGAAGGCAGCTCCGACTTGGAAGTAGGTGTAAAGCTCACATCAGGTGTTGGTAGCATCCATGGAGGGGGCCCTGGGGGGACGTCTGCAACCATTATATCTATATTAAGACCACGGAATACAGAGGAAACAGACCTTATAAGAGTACGTCCAGCAGGCAGTATGGGAGGGACCGGGTAGTTTGGTCTAAGAGAAGTCCTGACTAACTGAGAGTAATGGGGTGAAAGATGTGGGAAATGGAGGCACTTGACAGTGAAGCAAGTAACATTAGAATAAATTCTCTCGATTAATGGGGGAAGACGCAACTCACGCTGCATGTTCACTATCCTGGTCGACATTGGACAGCCGAGAATTATTCTCATTACTCTATTTTGAAATGTTTCTAAAGTTTCCAGAGTAGCCCTAGGAAGTTGAATCAGAGCAGGGGAAAGGTAATCAACAACTGAACGGATAAAAGCAATATAGATGGTCCTGGCTACTGGGATGGAGATGCCCGAGGAGTTGTTAGATAGCCATTGAAGTGGTGTAAGTCGGCGCTGGAGACGACCCAATAAGTCCTGGACAATGGGATGGTCTTGAGGTCTGGCAGGGACAATCGGCCAAATATTGACTGGCGCACCCAGGTAGCAGTACTGGGAACACATGGGAATGACAGTCCCTCCAATGGTGAACACTGGCTGAGCTTGAGGAAGGCGGCAGGTGAATATTCTGCTCTTATCTGGGGAGACAATAATGCCTCAGTGAGAGGAGGCCACAGAGAAGGAGTCAAGAAACCGCTGGAGATCCCTTGGTGAGGTAGAATGAACACAGATATCATCAGCATAGCACGTAATTGTAGTTCCAAGAATATCAGGGAGAGAAGTGAGCAACCGATGCATCAGAATATTAAATAACAATGGGCTGAGAACACCACCTTGAGGCGTACCAAGATGAAAACTGCGCAAAGTACTGAGTGCACCACTGAAAAACACACAGGAGGTCCTGTTACTCAGGTAGCCCCGAATCCACCGTAGTAGATTACCCTTTATCCCAAAGTCAACCAGTTGATCCAAAATGACGTCTCTATTAGCAACATCGAAGGCACTTCGAAGGTCAATGAAGGCCACCACACTGTCCCTAGAAAGGCGAGAGTACAGGTCGATTAGGCAGTGATGTGTGCTCCGCTGGGGAAGGAAACCAAACAGCCATGGAGAGAGGCGATCCTGCAGTCTGTACATGAGACGATGGAGTAAGATTCTCTCCATAACCTTACAGAAACAGGAAGTAAGGGAAATAGGCCTGAACTTCGCAGTGCCGGGCTTTGGGATGGGTATTATTGTGCTGCTGGTCCAGGCTCGTGGTACACAACCGTCACGAATACAAAGATTGTACAGTCGAAGTAGAGGGTTCCCAGGAACTTGTTGAAGTAGGCGCAGCACAGCATAAGTAATACCATCATCACCAGGGGAAGAAGCTCTACCCCGAATGAGAGCACGGCGTAACTCCTCCTCAGTTATCTCCTCTCCATCATCGTCATCATCTTGTAACAGAGCAGACATTAGACGTAGCCGATGGACAGCAGCACGGGAAGCGAGTGCATCTTGTATGTGGATGGGTAGACTGGCTGGGGTAGATTGTCCTGACCAGGCATCGACAAGTTGTTTGGCATAGTCGGCAGGAGTGTGATGACGAGCAGTGGCCGGTGTCTTTTTAACAACCCGACGGATGAGGTGCCACATAGAAGCCACACTTGTTTGCTGGTTGATGCTGTCCGTGAACCGCTGCCAAGACTCAGTGTGAGCACAATCCTGCAGGGCAACTAAAGCGTCCCTAGACATCTGGTAACGATGGAGTAGGTCAGGGGTTGGGTTGGCTTGAAACAATAGGCCATCACGTTCAGCCTCCTCCTTTGCCTCCTGTATACGTGCATCCAGCGTCCAGGAGTGGGCAGTATGGCGATGCTGGAGGTGTGGCCGGGAGACGTATAGCCTATAAAAGTCATGAGTAGCAGATACAAGATCAGAGTACAACTGTTCAGCTGATGATATGTCAAATGTAGGGAATACATGGGCCATAAATAAGATGTAAGTCGGGCAATATTTAGGGGGCACAGCAATACGCAAACGAGTGGCTGAAGCACCTGACCCAGCAGTTAGAGAATAATGAAACCGAAGAGCAATGTGATCAGAGAATAAGTCTGGCACGGAGAAGCACTGGACCTGAGATGCTATCAGGCCAGACGGGAGGATGTAATCCAGAGTACCTCCCCGGCAATGAGTGGCACCACCAGTGTCCCAGTGTGTATGTGGTTGTACACATGTACGTGTGTGTGTTTCTTTTGTAGACCATAACATGACACAAATACATTCATAAGTGTATATGTATTGAGTGGGATTCTAGTAAAGTGTTCATTCCACATTGAATGCATTACTCTCTAATCCCAATGCTGTATTGCTCTCCAGTAATTTTACTATTTTTTTCCAGATTGCTACTTGAAGTCAGTGCCAGATGTTTAAAACACTGAAGATTCAGGCCCCAGAAATGTGTCCCATTAATGTCAAGGAACTCTTTGAGTTACTTGGAGTAGACCTTATTGGTGTGTAATATATTAACATTATTTCATCTTTGTTGGTTCACTGGGCTTCTTTGCTGTTGGTCATAATTACCCAGTTATGCATTCTTAAGCAAACAATTCCTGTTAGTCCATCCAACCTAACCCCTGCAAATAACAACTTTTATGATAATCTTTTATGCTGTAAATGTAGCATGCCAAAGTTTTCAGGAAATAATTTAATTCAATGTTTGTTCTGTAACCGGCTGTTTCATTTAAACTGTGATAAGACTCCTTGACTTGTGACCTTTTCAATTGTAGTGACGGTACACGAGAAGTAGAGTTCCTTTAAATGCACAGTACAGAAGTTTCCTATCAGCCTTTTCATCTGAGGCCAGTTTGGAAGAATACTGCTAAGATAATCTTTACATCTTTAAGGGCAGCTGAGAGAGACGAGAGCTGGGAATATTCTCATCTGTGTTCTCCCATGATGAGACAAGGTGCAACAGCAAGTGAAAGATGAAGAGTGATAAACTCTGGTAGGTGCCTTGTTTTGGTAAAAACTTATATTGTATCAATGAGTATTGTCTTTTAATATTCTCAGCTTTCTGAAAAGTATTTGAAAAAAAAAATACTGTATTGCCAATCCTTTGACATTATTTGTAAAAAATAAATGCATTGTATTTCTAAACATCAATAGTTTTAAGGCAAAAACAATAAATCAGGGGTTCTTAACCTGGGGTTCATGAGGATTAGATATTAACTAGGTAACATATTGTTACGGACGGAGGGTAGAGATACGGTACAGTACTAGTCACTAGACTAGTCTTACCCCAACGTTAGCTATCAACAGAATAAAGTAGCACTGGGTGGCAGGTATCTGACTATTAAAGTTATGAAATGTAAGTAAAAGAACAAACCCAGCCTATATGATAGAATGATAACACAACCCAAAGAGACCGTCAATACATATACCCAGGTTCGGGTACAATGAATAAAAATATGGAGAAACTACTCTGACTTTCTATAATATATATTAACAATATGAACGAACACAAAGACATACAATTAACACTGAAAGAATTAATAAATGAAATCAGGATTCCAAACTATGACAAAACGTGAGACAGAGTTCCAAGATTATATAATGCACTTGCAATAATCACTCAATAATAATAGTACGTTAACACTTCACTGGCATATATGATAATAGAACATCAATGCATCACAACACACATGTAATAATATAATAATAGAAATATCAATACACAAATATATATATAATAATAATAATAGTAATATCAAGTTATAAGAGAGTGACCCTATGTTACTGTGAGAAGAATGTAGAAGTAAACACAATTATACTTAACAAATACGTCTGCGTGTCTCGTCCCGAACCTCACCACACTCAATCACTTACAAAACGCACACTAGCTTGCTGTCCCAGGTCCTTCAGATATCTGGCTCACAAGGCCTACCCCCAGCTCTTATATACCGCCGGCTCGACAAAGAAGAGTAAGCATGTTACAACAAAGTTATAAGCGCGTCTCCGAACGGTTCGTTATCGCAGACTTAAACACACATCACGCACACGCTCCCGTCTATCAACAACTAGGGGAAGTTACTAGAGACGAAAACGGACAATCTTCCCATCGCCACCTGCTATGGGGGAGGGAATGCGTACGAATCTAGAAAACATAGCTGGCCATGACACTCTCGACCTTCTGACAAGAATACCTAAAGAAAACAGAATAATTAGATGAGCTAGCCACGGACACAACACATCCGGGTGTGAGCCTCCGCTACCACACTCACAGCCACAACCAACTTTAAAGGATAGCAATACTAACAAATCAATAATAATTCAGGCACGCGTAACAATATGTATTCACTATACAACCAATAGGCTGTATAAGTGATGACGACCTTGCCAAAGATGACCTTGGTGACTCTAAAACGTTAAGAACCACTGCTATAAATATTGAAGTACCTCAGTGATTAATTATAGGATCAATTCATTTTGCTTCTTTACACATCCACTGCAGTGGACCACCACGTCGCCGTCGTGCAGTGGCCAAAGTACCCTGACAGAATGAGTTGTGGTGGTGGAAGGTAGAAGGCAGTGGGTAGTTAGGATGTATATACATCATCTCTACCACCACCTCACACCACCACACAAAATGGTAGGGGGAAAACAAAGTGTGGTCCAAAACAGATGGCCAAACTAGGACAGAAGTCCTACTCCCAGCCACACACCTCCTTTAGAAGAGTCTTCAATTACCTCTCATAGTCCCCCCAGCAGTCGCCGAGCACATAAGGCTCTGTGTGCTTTATGTCTTAGCGCAGCGGTTCGAATCCGTCTGGAGACACATACTGGTGTGGTTATGTCCAGTTTCAGTGGTGTGTAGGAAATATATATATATATATATATATATATATATATATATATATATATGGTGTTGTATCTGGTAACAGTGGCAGCTATGAATTGAACAGAAATTCAGTCGTATGCTCGGGCGAAACAAACCCAATTATAATCTGTCAAAATGCGGGTTTAACTGTTCTCTACTAAATATCATGTAAGTAAACGTATTATATTGATAATGAGTAACATGTTATAAACATTATGGACATATTAAACAACAATATTGCAACACATGTATTCAAATAATGATACATTCATTCATGTGAGAAACACGATTTTCGATACTGCATCAGTACCGAAACCAGTTTGTCTCACATGAAATGAAGCTTAAGTATTTAATTATATGTGTTGTAATAATAATTAACCCTACGTCCGCCCTGATCTGTCAGTGACACCATCAGATAATAATTTACCAATACACATAATAAATGCTTCCAATATATATATGAAAAAGCTTGTGACCGTGTTGTATTTTCGAACAAAGATTCGAGACCAGAGAGAGAGAGAGAGAGAGAGAGTAGGGTGGGGTAGAGACCCTATATAAGAGAGACTGGACAGCCTCCATCCTTGCTCATTTCTGTGTTTTCCGCGATACCTCTCAAGTTAGTATAGAAAAAATGTATAGTTGCTAGATACTACCAGCGGGTAATCTCCTGCTGACATTCGTGGGCAAAATCTTGATGAGAATTGCATTCTTTCTATATACAGGTATATATTTTTAAATACTATAAGATACATGAAGTAATAAATCCTATTATACGTCATGTAGGCGTTATTTAAAGCACATGATAGGACGTGACGAGTTGCCAGACGACGCTACTAAACCAAGACGTTTGACTGAAAGACGACAGCAGTAGTCAATGTGTTTAGGGTATCTGTGAAACATTTGATACTACGGTTAGTTTAATTAATTATTGCATGAAAATGGCTTCCGTAGGGGTATTACCAACGTTTACACACTACTGTTTACATGCTGTTCACATAAATATGAGGGAATTTGTTGTCGCGATGAATGGTTAAGTACAGTATCATATTACTGATTCGTAACCATACAGTTCGGCATTCTGAAAGGCTTACGGAAGTTTTCATGGAATATTATGTTGAGTTGAAGATCGACTAGAAACTATCTTTGCTGGTTTATCTAAAGAAGATATTATATAAATATAACAACATTCTACCGAGTAATCAGTCACGCATCATAGTCAAGGCAAAATATACATTGTGCCGAACCTGCTAGCAGGCAGAGACGAGTATGAGCAAACATGGTGCCTCATTCAACCAGCCAATCAGCGAGCAGCAGAAATTTTGGCTGTCCAGTCTCTCTATATAGGGTCTCTAGGGTGGGGGAGAGAATGAAGGGGATGGGTGGAGCCTGTGGACTGACGTAGTATATACGTCACACTATGATCGTTCGTATCCCAGTGTTAAATTTAATAAAAATGACGCATTTCTCGGGGACAAGTGCCTTAATTATTCACTTTTGGTAATCCATTATAGTGCCAAAAAGGTGTGAAATAACCCGTGGCAAAACATCATACTGATCCAACCTTTAATTACAGAGTTATTCCCGAAAAACAGTGTGACGGGCCCTGGAAGCGTTAGTAGCTTACCATCATCCAGCGCATTGACGATATTGTGCTTCGGTTTGGCCATATAATTGATTTTTAATAATCTTAAACTTATAAGAATAAACTTAGAAGATGCACACATCATTTAGGTAAATTTGCTTTGCTTCTGCATTGTCACACTTGACTTTGACAGATATTTGTTGTTAATTTAACAAATATATCAACAAGAGATGGAATGCCATATTTAATATTTGATAAAAAAAATTTACAGTAATACTAAGAATTATAATGTTGATTAATTTTGTCCATATTTCCTAAAATTTATCTATCTATCTGTAGCTCCGACGCCTCGTTTCCTCCGGGAACTCCCACCAAGGGGGTGGACACGGCAGAAGGAGACTCTTCTGCCCTGTTCCAACACTCCCTCATCACTTGCTCTTTCCCCCCTCCCCCCCTCACACTTCTCTCTCTCTTTCACATACTCTTCCACTCTGTTCTGCCATCTAACCGGAGGTCTGCCTCTCACACCAGGTGCCGCAACTTCACTATCGTACACCTTCTTTACAAACTCCACCCCTTGCATTCTCTACACATGTCCAAGCCATCTCCGTGTATTACGCTTCACTCTCTCAACCACTCCACATTTAATACCAATTGCCTTCTCACTCATACCACACCTCTCATACATACTCCCATTACTTCCTCCATCCCACCTAGTAAGTCCACATGCTCCTCTCAGATAACTCATTTCCACCGCACCTATTCTAGACTGATGAGCCCTATTCCATTCCATGTCTCCGATGCATATGTCAGTGTTGGAAGGATTATACTATTTCTCAGTCCCTTTTTCACTTCCATACTCACACTCCTACCCTTCATTATCCTCCCCAGTGATCCTATGACGGTAGTATGACCTGCTTGCCCCTCACTGCTCTCTCCTTCCATACCTCCATGTTTACACAAAACTGTTCCCAGATACTTGAATTCCCTCACCTCCTCCATCCTCTCACCCTCTAAAGCTATCTCACAGTCCATCGCAGTTGGCACAGCCACTCTGTAGGGTGTAGCAAAGTCAATTACTTCTGTTTTGGTCCTCTTGTTGGTACTCTTACCAACATTTACCTTCAGTTTTCTTCTCTTACACACGGACTGAAACTCATCCACCACCCTCTGTAACTCCCTTTCACTCTCGGCCAGCAGCACAGTGTCATCCGCAAATAAGCTTGCAACCAAGGACCAATCTAATCCATTCAACCTCAGTTTTGCACCCAGACCCTCCATCTTTGCCTTCATCTCTCTCATGCAACCATCCATAAAGATATTGAACAGCCATGGTGACACGACACACCCGTGCCTCAATCCTACACTGATAACAAAGGTCTAACTCAAATCATCATCGACCCTCACGCAAGCTTTTGCCTCTCTGTAGAAGGCCTCAATCCCCTCTAGCAAATGCCCACTAACTCCGTAAATCCTTAATAGCTCTCCTATCGTATGCCTTCTCCAAATCCATGAAGGCAGCATACGACTTTACTACCCTTCCCAATATACTTCTCCACTGCTGATTTTATTGCAAAGATCTGGTCCTCACTAACCTTATTCCCTGTTATTTCTATTGTGCTACTCAGAAATTGATCTCTTAAAAATCCCAGGGAGTATCCACGGGGAATCGAACCCGGTACCAGACCGACATCAGGCCTTAACTCTACCAATGAGCCATAAGGGTATCTATCCCACTGGTTTAGTATACGAGATTTGCATTTATCTCTCATGTCCTTCCGGTCACTACACTATCATTCTCTCAGTAAGAACCTTCACATACACCTTCCCCGGTTCACTAAGAAGGCTTATTATTCCCATACAGTTACCACACTCATCCTTACTTCTAAAATAGTTTGATTTATTTAACCCACAATTATATACTGTACCAGCTGTTATAAAGTATGTCTTTTGAGTCATGTACAATATTAACAATTTATTATAGGAAATAAAGTTCTTTATACTGTACTTGAAGTTTTGCAAGACCCTACCTTATTGTATTTATACTGTATTGGATATTTTGTCCCTAATATAATTTTATAATCCTATCATAGGGTCTCGGCCCTTCTCTGTCTGAACTCTGCGAATTCCCTACATTCTCTGTCACATTACTTGAGAGTTTTCTGTTTGAAACTAATTTATTGCCCAGCATTTCACTTCATACAGCTCAGATATATCCCTTAAAACCCATAGATTTCATACACTGCTAGAGTGACATAAGACCCATTAGGGCCTGCTGATGCTAATCTTAATACTGTATACAAGAAGGAGTATAATATTATGTAATGTCATCATGAGCCAAAATTACCCAATAATTCGGCTACCTACTTACTGTATTCATTTGCATGTGGCAAAAGAACAGTGGCTTAAATAGTCAAGGTTGATCAATTAAAAAATATTACAGTACTGGTTATTTGTACATAATTATAGTACAGGCACAATCATCTCATCCTTAAGATTATTGAAATAATGGTCAATCTCTACCACTAGTCAAAGTTTGGGGGAAATTAAAATCTCTACCTTATTTTTATAACCTGCCTCATTATAGGGTGACACTAGAGAGAACCTCTAGTTTCCTCACTTCTTCAATAAGTCATGCTTATTCAACAGAGGTGAAATGAGATTCCCTACGTAGTTGGTATAAGGGTGAGGTGACCCCACTTCACACTTTTGCATTTTTCACTGTGGAGGGAAGAAAATTATGATGCAGGGAAGAATATTATGATTGCATAACCAGTCATACTGAGGCCATATTTCTGCACAAGCATCATACACACTATGATGAAAGTATTCTAGCTGTGGAGATGTACTTAACTAGTATGTTATTTAAGGACTTACATTTCGATTTGGAAGGTAAAGATATCTTAGTCAAAGGCAGTGATAGAAGAGGAAGCTCTACGATTCATAGGTGGCTATATACTAAAAAAAAAAAAAAAAAATTGTAGGAACATATCCATATTTATCCATGTAGGAACATATCCATTTTGCATAAGCAAATCATGAACTGAAATTATTAATAGAGGTAAGCTATGCACTATCTCCCTTCAGATACATTTTTTTCCTCAGTTGGTTAAAATAAGATAAATGTTTAAAGCAGTGTTTCTCTTCACCAAGGGAAACACTGCTTTAGCTCACTTGCTTCTACAATAGAACGTATATGAATTGAGTTACCCAAAGATGTAGTGTTTTGTAAAATATCTGTGTACTTGAGAATGAAACATCTAAATAAAATAATTGACAAAGAGAAGGAAGAAAAATCTTGTAGACATATGAATAGGAAAATGACAAGCTAAATAAAGTTATGCAGTAACATAGCTGGGTAAAATGGGAGATGTAAAAAATGTGTTAAAAGTATTTTTCGTAGCCATGCAATTTTGTAAATTATACCGTAATTTAATATATGCACTGAATATACAACAAAGTTTGTATTGATATCTTCTATTAGAATATGAGAGGGTTAAGATATGTAAGCTTGTCTAGAATACCGGTATCATATATTAAGTGATGGAGGGAGACATTAAGTAAGAGCTTGGTATGTTACAAGTACGAATTATAATTGAATGTTTATTGTAGTGAAACGTGTATTAGGCGAGGGAAAATAATGAGTTAGATTGTCACTGCACATTCTCGCGATCAAGGTGTGGTACGGAGCAGCGTTCATCATGCCCTCCTCGTACAGCGACTAGTGATTTATGACATTTATTCCTTACTAGGGATATTCCATGCGCTGTTTTCGGTGCCAATCGCTTGTAAACATATCGAGTTTGCTATTTCATACATAAATATTGACATCGTAAAAGAAATGCGAAATAGGAAAATACATTACTGCTGGAGCATTTTTCCAATAAGAAACTACATAAGGAGAGACGTCTTATCTTATCGAAGGTCGTGTGTTTTGTGTACTGCGGCGCGGTATGACATGTTGGGCCCCTACGCATGAGCAGTGGATGGGTTCCAGTGAGGTTCCACTTGCTACTGCTACACCGGGTGCATTATTCCACTTTGTATACTGGCCAGTCACCACGGTTCTTAGGCAGCTAATCAGCTGTCTGATCGCACTGCCAGTGCTGACGTCACCTATCACTTGGCTATGACGTCATGGAGTGTTGCCAAGTAACATATATTTATTAAATATTTATATTTGTTCCTCCTTATTGCTGCCAGTGTATTTGCCAATAAAAATAACTGCATGAAAAATAAAGCATTTTAAAGTCGTGTTTTATGTTTCTTGCTCAAATGGCACACGTCTGTAAAACAATTACGATGAGGAGTTGTTATGTAACCATTGGCCTTGCATTTCGTGACGGCATGCCACGAGGAGCTGCTCCCATTGGGAAGGGTCGCAAGCGAAAAGGAAGTCATATTGATAAGGCAATGAAACGAGAGAGTACCCTTGCATTAAATATATATCTGAACCAGCCTAATGGAAAGAGCCATGGATCAGGCCATTAACAACACAGTCTATAATATGGGTATATATTGAGTCAGGCAATTGTACAGTCACTTGGTGACAAGCTTGTTGTATAATACATCTTTAACTGTATACAGATTAGTCTACATAATCACACTCCCAAACATGTGCAGTTACACACAGTTAGTTAAAAGCACTCATGAGCTTACTACTAACAGACTTTTGTAACTGTATACACCAGTGATTCCGAACATTTACACCGTATAAGTTTTTATGTTCCAAGGAACCCCTATATGGCATATAATAAAAATCTTGATTCTACAGTATGCAGATAATTTGCTCTCACAACTACTGTATATACTGACTATACTATATATACATTGTACTGACTGACACGTGCGAGTATGTGGATGTCTGGAAAGGGTTTGTGAAGTGTTGTTGAATAAGAAGGATGAATTAAGATGGCTGTCATTTTGTAATACAGTAGCACTTAATTATTTTACGGTTTCTCGTGGAACCCCTGGTGATGGTCGGAGGAACACACTGATCTCGACTGTATACCCTAATGTTCATTATAGGCTGTGTATTCATTTTCTACATTCATTTCTGACATCATCTTTCATTATATTATCAATTGATTATGAAATTTTAGGTTAAAAACAACAGCAAAGCTGGAAATTAGCAAATTTCTTGAATTGCCAGGGGGGTTAGAATGTAACTCAAGCTAATGCAGGGGGACCACTGTTTAACCTAACACTAATATACTGGGCGGATTTCAGTGAAACTTTAGAAATGTTCCATATACTCTTAGGAACGCTAAATATCTTTGGCGTCTTGATATCATATCTGGCTGTTTGATATATCTGTATCCCCTCTGAAATCGGTGGTCTGATTTCAATAAAACTTAGCAAACATGTTCCTTATGTTCCTGGCGTTTTGATATTAATTAAGTAATTAAAACAGTTTTATTGAATGGCACCTGCAAGTATATATATATATATATATATATATATATATATATATATTGTGCTTTGCAATGTGTATTAAAAATAATTAATTTTGCATAAATGAGTGTCTTAATAACATGACCTTAACTCCAAACAGGTTATACCAAGGTCAAGGGAATATTCCCTTGACATAGGGTTATACAGTACTGTACATATCTTTACATTTCATGTAAATAATATCCTCCCATGGCTAATAAAAGATTATTTTATTAACTCAAGGAAAAGTACCTGGTTGTGTAAGGGATAACATTAAATAGTGAAAAAGCTAACAGAAATCTAGTGGGGTTAATCTTCATAACTGGTGTTTTGTTTGGCTTACGAAAACAAAACAAACTACGTTTTTGGGAGTGCAATCATAAGTGAAATCGTGATTTCTATTAAATTTAATTTATATAAACTTGTAAATAGTAGCTTCGTGAATTCATGAATTGTATATAAAGTTCTAGCAGTAGGAGACTGAGGCCTATGGCAATAAATAGTAAGAAGTACTTGAGCTATGTAGTGAAAATAAAGCCTAATTTAAAATATATAGAAAATTTGCAGTTGACGAAGACTTCATGGCCTATTATTAGCCTACATGGCAACTCCTCATCGCAATTGTTGTAAAGACGTGTGCCATTTGAGCAAGAAACATAAAACACGACTTTAAAACGTTTTAATTTTCATGCACAGTTCTTTTTATTGGCAATTTCACTTGCAGCAATATAGAGGAACAAATATAAATATTTAATATATATATGTTACTTGGCAACACTCCATGACGTCATAGCCAAGTGATGGGTGACGTCAGCACTGGCTGTACGATCAGGCAGCTGATTGGCTGCCTGGGAGCGGTGGTGACGAGCCAGTATACAAAGTGGAAATTACTGTGGAATAATGCACACCGGGTTTAACATAGACTTTATAAGTCCAGCAAGGAGGAAGCGGTGGCGTCATTGTCCTTATATTCCTCCCGCAAGAGATGAAAACACACAAAAAAATTATTCTTAGATTTAAGCAGAGTTTATCCTAAAAGTGCAATATTAGCTGGGCACCCTGAATATTCACAGGCAGCTCTCCATACCCCAGATCAGGGGAAAATTCCTCTATCTCTTGCCTCGTTCTTTAATAATAGATACACATCTTTGAATAATTCACAGCTTCTACAAGAATGTTATGCAATTTTTGATAGTCTAGTTGTAGACAAGACACAGGTTAGAACCTAGAGTAATTAGCCTTCCAGAACTTGCTAAATACTGTGGATTATATATGGATATATGGGCAGCATACCAGTAATATATTACAGAACAGTACAGTACCTTCACACATTTGCACTCATTTTAATAGCAATCTTTTTAGATCTCCAAAGGAAAGAAAATATTCTGTATTCCTCTTTTACAAGTGACTTTAAGTTTTAAAAGGAGAAAGATTAAGAGTACAGTACAGTAATTGTAAACTCCATGGTAGTGCTGTTCTGAAAGGTTACTGCACACTAGACTCAACTAACATTAATAATATTTCTTTGCACAGGCTGAAAATGTGGAGGGCAACCAGGGGCCAAGCAATGTCTAGACTGTGGTTCCAGTTCAGAGCTGGGAGGGCTACTGCCTCCAAATTCAAGCTTGTTGCAATGACTAGTGCAGTAAATCCTTCATCACTAGTGAAAGTTATTTGCTATCCTAAGGCATGCAGACTTCGCTCTGAAGCCACAATGTATGTACTGTATTGTAGTATTCTCTATCTCAGTATGCAGCAGGGTATACCAAACTCCACAAAATCAACATGTGTTTATTGGTGAGGGGTGAAGCACATACAAGTACAGTATAGGTACACAGTAACTGGAACAAGGTATTACTCATAGAGGAGGAATATGAGTTGGTGAGTGTGAGCCGGTTGGCTAGTCTTCTGTTGTCCTCTCTGTACTGCTTCTGGAGTTGTTCTACCTCCTCTTCTGTTGTCTGTCCTAATTTATATCGTAGGACAGTGGGCGGAGCAAGTAATCGAAGTAATTAAGTCTAGGCCTAGCCAATGGTATGAGTTGGGTGGCGTAGCTTACCCAGGTGGGGGTGTATGTCTAGAAGGTTCTTTGTGGGTGCAGCTTCCTGTGTGTACACACCTGATCTAAGCTGAGGTGAGTGATAATCCGTCCTGGGGCAAACACTTTTTATCTGTGACCTGACCTGAGGTGTGTGACTACCTGCCACTCCTTTGTGTGTGTGTGTGTGTGTGTGCACCACAGTATATAAATTTATGGTTTAAAATTATATGATATTTGGAGATATTGGGCTGCCGCTTTGTTTGCAATTGCCAACTGGCATGTGCAGGATTATTAAATATTAATGCATTATTACTTGAGTATAATGAACAAATTGTCTATCATGTATGTATCGAATGCAAGAGTTTACTTGCTATAACTGTGTGGTTAAAAAAATTTCGTCAGGTGAATTTCAAAATTTGGGCGGGAATTGATGAACGCCTGGCGCCTGGCTGCAGAGAAAGGAAGGCCAGTGTTACCAGGGGTGGGGAAGTCTCTCTATTTTATGGAATTTTGAAGTCCACACAGGAAAATTATATAAAGATTGTTCAAGAGTATACAGGGAAATTTCTACCAGACGAAAATAATTCCAAAATGAGCGTCCGTTAATGTTCAAGAGTAATTGGGGGATAATTGAGGGTATTTATTGAAAGAATTACCATTTTGTAGCAGTGTTGCCAGATCCGGCTAGGTCCCAGTATTTTGCCCCGGTCATTTCCTGTACTTTACCACGGTTATTTCCCGGTAGTTTGCCCAGGTTAGGTCCCGGTAGTTTGTCCAGGTTGGGTCCCGTTAGTCTGCTGTGGTCTAGGTCAGGCTAATTTCAAAATGCCCCATTTGAATATGCTCTATCTTGGTCTATCTATTTGCGGAGGAAATGCCATAGAAGAAAATAGTTTTAGAATGGTCTAAATAAGTGGGTAATGAAGGTAGAAAAACCGTATGCAATAACGGTAATTCTTTCAATATTTACCTAACTGAGGCAAAAAGGTAAATTCTAAAGTTGTTAGGGAAATTTCGTCCAGCAAACCTAAGCTGGCATCACTGTGGGAGTAAATTCGGTTAAAAGTATATTATTTTGTCATCAACAATGCATACATTTTGCCTGTTTTCTTTTCGCTCATATGTGTATATGAATAAATATTCTTGTCCTAGAATACTAAAACTAAGTAACGACTAATTTATTCAATATACAATAAATACTACTTGTAATGCCTTTGGCACCAAAACGTCCTACGAACACAGCCAAGTTATGCTCCCACTTCATACTTATCACTCAGAAAGCATGGCAGTGATAACCGCTGCACACATTATAATAATAATAATAATAATAATAATAATAATAGAGGTGGAACTGTTCAGAAAAGATAATGAAAGAAAAAGGAATTTCTAAGAAAACTTATTTCTTGGAACTTGTCACACAGAAACTTATTATATATCCTGATGAACTTGGCAAACAGAACCTTATTATAAATAGGACTATCATGAGGCCTATAGGAGCTTATGTCACTCATAGGAAAGTATATTAGTGTTATAAAAGGTATGGCAAACAGAAAATGAAATAATGGCAGTGATTATTACAAGAGCAAAAGATACTACAGTAAAGGAGTAATTGTAGTAATGGAAACAGTAAAATATTACATCTATTTAGGAATACAGCTAAAGACTTATCAATTGTTATTCTTAGAAGAAGAATGAAAAAAATATCACCAGGCTAGTGAGGCCATATAATATGACAGGCAGAATAACAAAAAATGCGTAGCCTATACACCATTGTAGAAGCTTTATAATTTGTTGTACAAATATCCATTACTGACATAACACTAATATTAAAATAATTTTCACTGTTGCACAAATTTCAATACATGCTTTACTGTACAAAATGTATACAGTAATTATAATTTGTCTTGGAAGTTGTAACTCTCTCTGGGTGGATGGGTGAATAAGGCCAGGGATACACAGGTGCTTTGTGGTTTTCAAACAAGGATCACACACACTTGTCACACAGTAACGCCGCTGTAGGGTGAAGAAGAGTCACAATGGTCGACAAATGATTTATTATCATACAGTTTCGACGACGACTGTGGTCCTCTTCAGTGGTGAATAGTCAAATGACGTGTGGTCCTTGTGTTGTGTAGCCACCACAAAGCCACAAAGCCTACGTGTGTCCTGGGTCTAATTATTCAATAACACAAATTCTACAAGCATATAAATATACTATACACCATATAAATTTATTACAATGGTAAATAATAATAAAAAAAAAGTCCCATCATATAACTTATTGACAGGCATCACGACGAAATAACAAAAACCACGGCCGCCGGTCGGTTGTAAACAAAAACGACCTCACAGAATAATGGCTAGTAGGCTCCAAATAGCATACGATTACCACCTAATGTCTCATATCATACTCAAACAGCTGTTCTGGCTGGGTTTTGTGTTTGGCGCCAAACCGTATTGAGTTGCCAGTAACCACCAAGTAGCTAAACCTGTTATCCACACCTTTAAGTAATTTTTATGAGCGAAAACTGCTCATGATGTCAACGGCACTGTACCTATCGAACTGCTCATGATGTCGACGGTAGTGTAGGGGTTAATACAACCATTTTGAGAAATTGTTTGCAAATGCAATAGAGTACCAGTCCCGTATAATGTTGCATGTAATGTATTTATAAAGCATCACATCATCTATGATTAGTTCAGTTTAGTTTTGTATTAGGTTAGAGGAGGTTTTGTGGTAAAAATAATTCATAGGTGTGCTCCCAGTAAAACTTTGCTAAATGGGGTGGAAAAATTGTAACTGTTCTACCTTGGCCGAGCCCTTTTGAGGGGTTTCCATGAGGAAATGGGTGGCATTATGTATTTATGTACAGATGCCCAAGAAAAGACTGCAACCAAATTTGCTGGTGTGTGGCAATATCTGGCAGCTACTCCAAAGTAAACACTCGTATTTTATCAATGGATCACTCAGAACCTACAACCTTTGTATGGATGGATGTTATTGGCTTCAGCTAATTACATTCATCCTTATACAGATATGTAAAAATCTTGCCCCCGTTATGTCTGTTTCCAGATGGGGCTGTACACACGAAGAGGAAGCAGCCTCGCAATGTACAGCCTTCATGCAGAAGGAACATGCCAGCTTCAAAGTGGAGAGATGTGGTCTGTTTCTGAATCCGACATACCCATACTTAGGTGCCACACACAACATGTAAATGTTGTGACAATGGACTTTTGGAGGTGAAATGTCCATTTTGTTTCAAGGATGCCACCTTAGAAGTTGCTGCATCTTCAAAGTCATTCTGCCTGGAGATGCATATTTTTTTTTTTTTTATCTAATGAAGGATCACTCGTACTAATACCAGATTCAGGCTCAGTTTCATATTTGTGATAGACCTCACTGTGATTCAGTAGTGTGGACCATTAAAAATTTATATATTAAAAGATTTTTCAAGGATACCCCATCCTTCAGTAATCAGCAGGAAAAAGTTGAAAATTTCTTCAAAGTGGGTGTATTGCCAGAATTGCTTGGGAAGTGGACTACACGTAACTCCAGTTCAATATCCACATCAAATGCTTCAGTGTGCTGGTATTGTGAAAAAAGTCCACTTCCCAAGCAATTCTGGCAATACACCCACTTTGAAGAAATTTTCAACTTTTTCCTGCTGATTACTGAAGGATGGGGTATCCTTGAAAAATCTTTTAATATATAAATTTTTAATGGTCCACACTACTGAATCACAGTGAGGTCTATCACAAATATGAAACTGAGCCTGAATCTGGTATTAGTACGAGTGATCCTTCATTAGATAAAAAAAAAAAAATATGCATCTCCAGGCAGAATGACTTTGAAGATGCAGCAACTTCTAAGGTGGCATCCTTGAAACAAAATGGACATTTCACCTCCAAAAGTCCATTGTCACAACATTTACATGTTGTGTGTGGCACCTAAGTATGGGTATGTCGGATTCAGAAACAGACCACATCTCTCCACTTTGAAGCTGGCATGTTCCTTCTGCATGAAGGCTGTACATTGCGAGGCTGCTTCCTCTTCGTGTGTACAGCCCCATCTGGAAACAGACATAACGGGGGCAAGATTTTTACATATCTGTTGTAAGGATGAATGTAATTAGCTGAAGCCAATAACATCCATCCATACAAAGGTTGTAGGTTCTGAGTGATCCATTGATAAAATACGAGTGTTTACTTTGGAGTAGTTGCCAGATATTGCCACACACCAGCAAATTTGGTTGCAGTCTTTTCTTGGGCATCTGTACATAAATACATAATGCCACCCATTTCCTCATGGAAACCCCTCAAAAGGGCTCGGCCAAGGTAGAACAGTTACAATTTTTCCACCCCATTTAGCAAAGTTTTACTGGGAGCACACCAATGAATTATTTTTACCACAAAACCTCCTCTAACCTAATACAAAACTAAACTGAACTAATCATAGATGATGTGATGCTTTATAAATACATTACATGCAACATTATACGGGACTGGTACTCTATTGCATTTGCAAACAATTTCTCAAAATGGTTGTATTAACCCCTACACTACCGTCGACATCATGAGCAGTTCGTTAGGTACAGTGCCGTTGACATCATGAGCAGTTTTCGCTCATAAAAATTACTTAAAGGTGTGGATAACAGGTTTAGCTACTTGGTGGTTACTGGCAACTCAATTCGGTTTGGTGCCAAACACAAAACCCAGCCAGAACAGCTGTTTGAGTATGATATGATACATTAGGTGGTAAACGTATGCTATTTGGAGCCTACTAACCATTATTCTGTGAGGTCGTTTTTGTTTACAACCGACCGGCGGCGTGGTTTTTGTTATTTCGTCGTGATGCCTGTCAATAAGTTATATGATGGGACTTTTTTTTATTATTATTTACCATTGTAATAAATTTATATGGTGTATAGTATATTTATATGCTTGTAGAATTTGTGTTATTGAATAATTAGACCCAGGACACACGTAGGCTTTGTGGCTTTGTGGTGGCTACACAACACAAGGACCACACGTCATTTGACTATTCACCACTGAAGAGGACCACAGTCGTCGTCGAAACTGTATGATAATAAATCATTTGTCGACCATTGTGACTCTTCTTCACCCTACAGCGGCGTTACTGTGTGACAAGCGTGTGTGATCCTTGTTTGACCACCACAAAGCACCTGTGTATCCCTGGCCTTATTCACCCATCCACCCAGAGAGAGTTACAACTTACAAGGACAAATTATAATTACTGTATACATTTTGTACAGTAAAGCATGTATTGAAATTTGTGCAACAGTGAAAATTATTTTAATATTAGTGTTATGTCAGTAATGGATATTTGTACAACAAATTATAAAGCTTCTACAATGGTGTATAGGCTACGCATTTTTTGTTATTCTGCCTGTCATATTATATGGCCTCACTAGCCTGGTGATATTTTTTTCATTCTTCTTCTAAGAATAACAATTGATAAGTCTTTAGCTGTATTCCTAAATAGATGTAATATTTTACTGTTTCCATTACTACAATTACTCCTTTACTGTAGTATCTTTTGCTCTTGTAATAATCACTGCCATTATTTCATTTTCTGTTTGCCATACCTTTTATAACACTAATATACTTTCCTATGAGTGACATAAGCTCCTATAGGCCTCATGATAGTCCTATTTATAATAAGTTTCTGTTTGCCAAGTTCATCATGATATATAATAAGTTTCTGTTTGACAAGTTCCAAGAAATAAGTTTTTTTAGAAATTCCTTTTTCTTTCATTATCTTTTCTGAACAGTTCCACCTCTATTATTATTATTATTATTATTATTATTATTATTATTATTATTATTATTATAATGTGTGCAGCGGTTATCACTGCCATGCTTTCTGAGTGATAAGTATGAAGTGGGAGCATAATTTGGCTGTGTTCGTAGGACGTTTTGGTGCCAAAGGCATTACAAGTAGTATTTATTGTATATTGAATAAATTAGTCGTTACTTAGTTTTAGTATTCTAGGACAAGAATATTTATTCATATACACATATGAGCGAAAAGAAAACAGGCAAAATGTATGCATTGTTGATGACAAAATAATATACTTTTAACCGAATTTACTCCCACAGTGATGCCAGCTTAGGTTTGCTGGACGAAATTTCCCTAACAACTTTAGAATTTACCTTTTTGCCTCAGTTAGGTAAATATTGAAAGAATTACCGTTATTGCATACGGTTTTTCTACCTTCATTACCCACTTATTTAGACCATTCTAAAACTATTTTCTTCTATGGCATTTCCTCCGCAAATAGATAGACCAAGATAGAGCATATTCAAATGGGGCATTTTGAAATTAGCCTGACCTAGACCACAGCAGACTAACGGGACCCAACCTGGACAAACTACCGGGACCTAACCTGGGCAAACTACCGGGAAATAACCGTGGTAAAGTACAGGAAATGACCGGGGCAAAATACTGGGACCTAGCCGGATCTGGCAACACTGCTACAAAATGGTAATTCTTTCAATAAATACCCTCAATTATCCCCCAATTACTCTTGAACATTAACGGACGCTCATTTTGGAATTATTTTCGTCTGGTAGAAATTTCCCTGTATACTCTTGAACAATCTTTATATAATTTTCCTGTGTGGACTTCAAAATTCCATAAAATAGAGAGACTTCCCCACCCCTGGTAACACTGGCCTTCCTTTCTCTGCAGCCAGGCGCCAGGCGTTCATCAATTCCCGCCCAAATTTTGAAATTCACCTGACGAAATTTTTTTAACCACACAGTTATAGCAAGTAAACTCTTGCATTCGATACATACATGATAGACAATTTGTTCATTATACTCAAGTAATAATGCATTAATATTTAATAATCCGGCACATGCCAGTTGGCAATTGCAAACAAAGCGGCAGCCCAATATCTCCAAATATCATATAATTTTAAACCATAAATTTATATACTGTGGTGCACACACACACACACACACAAAGGAGTGGCAGGTAGTCACACACCTCAGGTCAGGTCACAGATAAAAAGTGTTTGCCCCAGGACGGATTATCACTCACCTCAGCTTAGATCAGGTGTGTACACACAGGAAGCTGCACCCACAAAGAACCTTCTAGACATACACCCCTACCTGGGTAAGCTACGCCACCCAACTCATACCATTGGCTAGGCCTAGACTTAATTACTTCGATTACTTGCTCCGCCCACTGTCCTACGATATAAATTGGGACAGACAACAGAAGAGGAGGTAGAACTACTCCAGGGGCCGGATACTTAAACGTTTCTAACTTAGGGCAGCCTCGCCGCCCTATCTGGACTTAGGAACTCCTAAGTTACGAACTGGTTAGGATATCCTATCTCATGCCCTAAGTTGGTATACTCAAAAAATTTTTAGGGCGTCCTATCCTGTTCCTAAGTAGTTAGGAAGTCCTAAATCTTCCCGGGTGCCCTATGTTGTTCAGCCAATCAGGGTGGCGCTTTCAAGTGACTCAGACTGACTTCAGCCAATCAAAAGCAAGCTCGATCAGCTGACAAAAGTAAACACGAAACAAAACACAACATTATGCGTATGACGGTATGAGTGGTAGAAATGTGTGTCGAAACTGTGGAGAGTAAGAGAGTGGAGAGTAAAAGAGTAGTATCTACTGCGAAATAAGTGCCACCGCCATTATGATTCATGACAGACAACAGTATGACATTATTGAAAGTCATTAGCAATGTTAGAAATGACTATTTTATCATGTCTACTTGTGTCACATCACATGATTCACAGCTAAATGTAATAATTATGGAGGATTATGTAATGTAAGATATAAGATTACCAATAACAGGTAGATAGTGTACGGTAGGTTAGGTCTGTTTAAATATGCATATTTTTAGTCTCATTGGTGTTTTAGTAACATATACCTTTTTGAGTAATGGTATCCCTAATCAAAATCTGGCAAAACGAAACTAAAATGTAAAAAATACAACATACAACACAGCAACAACATTACTGTAAAAATATTAGTTGGTATCAGTAAATGAACAATTTCCTACAAGTTATCATTAACCTTATTCCTCAATGGTGACCACACACATATAACCAAGCCCAATCGTACCAATAAACTAGTGTTAAAATGAATCCCCTGAATCAAACCAAACACAAAAGTTGGGCCAAATAATAGATAATGTAAAAAATTATGGGTGTTTCTGAAGAAAAGTTCAGCAGTTCTAATTAGGTTTATCAAGTGGAGTTAGGTTAGGTTAGGTCAGGGTTCTTTCCTCGTGATAATTAGGTAAGAAATTAATAGAACAACCAGAAATATGATGTAAAATTAATATTTTTTTTTTTTTTTGGGGGGGGGGGAGAAATTACAAATCAAGACTGAGCTAAGCCAGAAAGAACTTAGAACTTGTAGTTTCAAATAAGGAGACTGATAGGAAGCAAGAAAGAGAGGAGGGACAGTTAAAGGATTAATAGGGAGTGGGTTAGATTTGAAGGGTTGCCAGACCCCTTAAATGGCCGTTGGTTAGGTCTGAAGGGATGCCAGAACCCCTTAAGTACTGTCTATATCACCACAGACAATACTTCCCCTTCAGGGTCCAAATTGAAGAGCAATTGCTTAAACTAATGACTGGGAAAATAATTTATGTTGTTGTAAATCCTTGAATTGTTCAGTATTTCTCATGCAACACATAAGTCTCCTAATTAACTGTGCTTACACTACATACTCAATATTACTCGAGTATGTGTGAGAATGGCACTAAATTTTATTGTGCAACGAGGGATATATTATGTCATGGTCCTATTTCTCGGATAAGTTTATTATTTCAATCTGAGGAAATCTATACTATCTTCGTTGGTGATCATCACTGACATTGGAGTGGTTCCTTATACTATACACTCTTCCTCAGTAGTCTCTCCAACAACAACAAAATGGTGCTCTTTGGTAATACAGCCAAAATGTATGTAGTCCTTCTTATTCTTTTTGGTACAGCCAAGTTGATTTAACATGTTTTCTACGGTGTTCGGTGTCATAACTCCACTTAGGGCTGCCTGGGGGTTGTCCTAAATCCAAGCGTCGTAACTTAGGAAAGATGGCTGCCAAAGGTTTTGAGTATACCGTCATAAGTGTTTTGAGTATACCGTCATAAGCGCACTGGGGAAGTTAGGACTCCCTAGCCGAAATAGGATGTCCTAAATTGTTTTGAGTATCCGGCCCCAGAAGCAGTACAGAGAGGACAACAGAAGACTAGCCAACCGGCTCACACTCACCAACTCATATTCCTCCTCTATGAGTAATACCTTGTTCCAGTTACTGTGTACCTATACTGTACTTGTATGTGCTTCACCCCTCACCAATAAACACATGTTGATTTTGTGGAGTTTGGTATACCCTGCTGCATACTGAGATAGAGAATACTACAATACAGTACATACATTGTAGCTTCAGAGCGAAGTCTGCATGCCTTAGGATAGCAAATAACTTTCACTAGTGATGAAGGATTTACTGCACTAGTCATTGCATCAAGCTTGAATTTGGAGGCAGTAGCCCTCCCAGCTCTGAACTGGAACCACAGTCTAAACATTGCTTGGCCCCTGGTTGCCCTCCACATTTTCAGCCTGTGCAAAGAAATATTATTAATGTTAGTTGAGTCTAGTGTGCAGTAACCTTTCAGAACAGCACTACCATGGAGTTTACAATTACTGTACTGTACTCTTAATCTTTCTCCTTTTAAAACTTAAAGTCACTTGTAAAAGAGGAATACAGAATATTTTCTTTCCTTTGGAGATCTAAAAAGATTGCTATTAAAATGAGTGCAAATGTGTGAAGGTACTGTACTGTTCTGTAATATATTACTGGTATGCTGCCCATATATCCATATATAATCCACAGTATTTAGCAAGTTCTGGAAGGCTAATTACTCTAGGTTCTAACCTGTGTCTTGTCTACAACTAGACTATCAAAAATTGCATAACATTCTTGTAGAAGCTGTGAATTATTCAAAGATGTGTATCTATTATTAAAGAACGAGGCAAGAGATAGAGGAATTTTCCCCTGATCTGGGGTATGGAGAGCTGCCTGTGAATATTCAGGCTGCCCAGCTAATTTTGCACTTTTAGGATAAACTCTGCCTGATCGTACAGCCAGTGCTGACGTCACCCATCACTTGGCTATGACGTCATGGAGTGTTGCCAAGTAACATATATATATTAAATATTTATATTTGTTCCTCTATATTGCTGCAAGTGAAATTGCCAATAAAAAGAACTGTGCATGAAAATTAAAACGTTTTAAAGTCGTGTTTTATGTTTCTTGCTCAAATGGCACACGTCTTTACAACAATTGCGATGAGGAGTTGCCATGTAGGCTAATAATAGGCCATGAAGTCTTCGTCAACTGCAAATTTTCTATATATTTTAAATTAGGCTTTATTTTCACTACATAGCTCAAGTACTTCTTACTATTTATTGCCATAGGCCTCAGTCTCCTACTGCTAGTACTTTATATACAATTCATGAATTCACGAAGCTACTATTTACAAGTTTATATAAATTAAATTTAATAGAAATCACGATTTCACTTATGATTGCACTCCCAAAAACGTAGTTTGTTTTGTTTTCGTAAGCCAAACAAAACACCAGTTATGAAGATTAACCCCACTAGATTTCTGTTAGCTTTTTCACTATTTAATATTATCCCTTACACAACCAGGTACTTTTCCTTGAGTTAATAAAATAATCTTTTATTAGCCATGGGAGGATATTATTTACATGAAATGTAAAGATATGTACAGTACTGTATAACCCTATGTCAAGGGAATATTCCCTTGACCTTGGTATAACCTGTTTGGAGTTAAGGTCATGTTATTAAGACACTCATTTATGTAAAATTAATTATTTTTAATACACATTGCAAAGCACAATATATATATATATATATATATATATATATATATATATATATATATATATATATATATATATATATATATATATATATATATATATATATATATATATATATATATATATATATATATATATATATATATATACTTGCAGGTGCCATTCAATAAAACTGTTTTAATTACTTAATTAATATCAAAACGCCAGGAACATAAGGAACATGTTTGCTAAGTTTTATTGAAATCAGACCACCGATTTCAGAGGGGATACAGATATATCAAACAGCCAGATATGATATCAAGACGCCAAAGATATTTAGCGTTCCTAAGAGTATATGGAACATTTCTAAAGTTTCACTGAAATCCGCCCAGTATATTAGTGTTAGGTTAAACAGTGGTCCCCCTGCATTAGCTTGAGTTACATTCTAACCCCCCTGGCAATTCAAGAAATTTGCTAATTTCCAGCTTTGCTGTTGTTTTTAACCTAAAATTTCATAATCAATTGATAATATAATGAAAGATGATGTCAGAAATGAATGTAGAAAATGAATACACAGCCTATAATGAACATTAGGGTATACAGTCGAGATCAGTGTGTTCCTCCGACCATCACCAGGGGTTCCACGAGAAACCGTAAAATAATTAAGTGCTACTGTATTACAAAATGACAGCCATCTTAATTCATCCTTCTTATTCAACAACACTTCACAAACCCTTTCCAGACATCCACATACTCGCACGTGTCAGTCAGTACAATGTATATATAGTATAGTCAGTATATACAGTAGTTGTGAGAGCAAATTATCTGCATACTGTAGAATCAAGATTTTTATTATATGCCATATAGGGGTTCCTTGGAACATAAAAACTTATACGGTGTAAATGTTCGGAATCACTGGTGTATACAGTTACAAGAGTCTGTTAGTAGTAAGCTCATGAGTGCTTTTAACTAACTGTGTGTAACTGCACATGTTTGGGAGTGTGATTATGTGGACTAATCTGTATACAGTTAAAGATGTATTATACAACAAGCTTGTCACCAAGTGACTGTACAATTGCCTGACTCAATATATACACATATTATAGACTGTGTTGATAATGGCCTGATCCATGGCTCTTTCCATTAGGCTGGTTCAGATATATATTTAATGCAAGGGTACTCTCTCGTTTCATTGCCTTATCAATATGACTTCCTTTTCGTTTGCGACCCTTCCCAATGGGAGCAGCTCCTCGTGGCATGCCGTCACGAAATGCAAGGCCAATGGTTACATAACAACTCCTCATCGTAATTGTTTTACAGACGTGTGCCATTTGAGCAAAAAACATAAAACACGACTTTAAAATGCTTTATTTTTCATGCAGTTATTTTTATTGGCAAATACACTGGCAGCAATAAGGAGGAACAAATATAAATATTTAATAAATATATGTTACTTGGCAACACTCCATGACGTCATAGCCAAGTGATAGGTGACGTCAGCACTGGCAGTGCGATCAGACAGCTGATTAGCTGCCTAAGAACCGTGGTGACTGGCCAGTATACAAAGTGGAATAATGCACCCGGTGTAGCAGCAGCAAGTGGAACCTCACTGGAACCCATCCACTGCTCATGCGTAGGGGCCCAACATGTCATACCGCGCCGCAGTACACAAAACACACGACCTTCGATAAGATAAGACGTCTCTCCTTATGTAGTTTCTTATTGGAAAAATGCTCCAGCAGTAATGTATTTTCCTATTTCGCATTTCGTTTACGATGTCAATATTTATGTATGAAATAGCAAACTCGATATGTTTACAAGCGATTGGCACCGAAAACAGCGCATGGAATATCCCTAGTAAGGAATAAATGTCATAAATCACTAGTCGCTGTACGAGGAGGGCATGATGAACGCTGCTCCGTACCACACCTTGATCGCGAGAATGTGCAGTGACAATCTAACTCATTATTTTCCCTCGCCTAATACACGTTTCACTACAATAAACATTCAATTATCATTCGTACTTGTAACATACCAAGCTCTTACTTAATGTCTCCCTCCATCACTTAATATATGATACCGGTATTCTAGACAAGCTTACATATCTTAACCCTCTCATATTCTAATAGAAGATATCAATACAAACTTTGTTGTATATTCAGTGCATATATTAAATTACGGTATAATTTACAAAATTGCATGGCTACGAAAAATACTTTTAACACATTTTTTACATCTCCCATTTTACCCAGCTATGTTACTGCATAACTTTATTTAGCTTGTCATTTTCCTATTCATATGTCTACAAGATTTTTCTTCCTTCTCTTTGTCAATTATTTTGTTTAGATGTTTCATTCTCAAGTACACAGATATTTTACAAAACACTACATCTTTGGGTAACTCAATTCATATACGTTCTATTGTAGAAGCAAGTGAGCTAAAGCAGTGTTTCCCTTGGTGAAGAGAAACACTGCTTTAAACATTTATCTTATTTTAACCAACTGAGGAAAAAATGTATCTGAAGGGAGATAGTGCATAGCTTACCTCTATTAATAATTTCAGTTCATGATTTGCTTATGCAAAATGGATATGTTCCTACATGGATAAATATGGATATGTTCCTACAATTGTTTTTTTTTTTTTTTTCAGTATATAGCCACCTATGAATCGTAGAGCTTCCTCTTCTATCACTGCCTTTGACTAAGATATCTTTACCTTCCAAATCGAAATGTAAGTCCTTAATTAACATACTAGTTAAGTACATCTCCACAGCTAGAATACTTTCATCATAGTGTGTATGATGCTTGTGCAGAAATATGGCCTCAGTATGACTGGTTATGCAATCATAATATTCTTCCCTGCATCATAATTTTCTTCCCTCCACAGTGAAAAATGCAAAAGTGTGAAGTGGGGTCACCTCACCCTTATACCAACTGCGTAGGGAATCTCATTTCACCTCTGTTGAATAAGCATGACTTATTGAAGAAGTGAGGAAACTAGAGGTTCTCTCTAGTGTCACCCTATAATGAGGCAGGTTATAAAAATAAGGTAGAGATTTTAATTTCCCGTAAACTTTGACTAGTGGTAGAGATTGACCATTATTTCAATAATCTTAAGGATGAGATGATTGTGCCTGTACTATAATTATGTACAAATAACCAGTACTGTAATATTTTTAAATTGATCAACCTTGACTATTTAAGCCACTGTTCTTTTGCCACATGCAAATGAATACAGTAAGTAGGTAGCTGAATTATTGGGTAATTTTGGCTCATGATGACATTACATAATATTATACTCCTTCTTGTATACAGTATTAAGATTAGCGTATAAGATAGTGTCCCACCTTTTTGATGGACACACTTAAATCGTGCCTTCCAAATCCCAATGGTCTGCTCCACCACAACACGTGTCTTCTTTAGACTAGTGTTGTACCTTCCTTCTGCTGCATTGGCTGGCTGTCCCACTGGTACCATCAGGTTTGGTTCCAGAGGATAACCACTATCACCTAGAAAAAGGAAACCCTTCATCAACCCAATGCATGAAAAATGGAAATTCTTATATTATTGACTAAATATCAAGCTTCTTTAGAATGCTCACTTCATATGATAACCCTTTAGAGTAATGAACCTAGCATAAACTGCAGGACCTGGTTATCCAGGTATAGTACATTATCCTTATTGGTTTAATTCTTTTAATTTCTTCCTATGTCCCTCCAATTTACCCACCGTTATTCCCTTCGTGCTCACTCTCCCGCCTTCTTAACACCTTTGCCTTCACCCTACAGAGCTTACCAAGCCTGTGCTAATATTTAGGTGATTCAAAATGGAACATAGTGTGTAATTTACTACATACCGAGAAGAACTGAATTTCCGAACTCTCCCTGCTGGAATTGTCGATAGAGGTTTGAGTTGTGCCACACATAATAATCATGTGTACTGCCTGGGAAGCGTGTGCAGAAATTCAAGACGACGTAATCTGCATCACAAACCACTTGGACAGTCAAGGAATTAAATTTCTTCCTATTCACGTACACTTCCTCATCCTGTGAAGGGGCAGCAATGGGGACATGTGTGCCATCGATGATGCCGATCGCATGTGGGAAGTTCGCAATCCGGAAGAATTTTCTCTTGGTTGCTGTGGTTTCTTCCATTCCTGTTGAAAAAAATTTATTTTAGGAAAATACAAGTCTTATGTTATAAAACAGGTGAAAATTGTGCATTAAATTATAATGTTCAATAAATTTAATTGAATTGGTAAGAAAGGTTCATGTACGGTACATGTTATTGAGACTTAAAACATGATAATATTTGCAATAGTTAATTCTGCGACATTTTTTTTACTTTAGATTCGGGAATATGGTTAACCTTTTACGCATCAGTATATATCAGTAGGTATATAATTCCAGTTATTTAAATGTTACCAGCTCACATACACCACATTAATGTGCTTGTAATATTTTCATTAGAAAGTCAATAAATCATAAAGGAGGTTTATCAACCTTAAGAATATCCACTTCATGCAAAGGACTAAAGACTCATAATACATGAAATAAGTTAGGTCTAACTATGCAATGAAAAATTTCAGAGCTTTGTTTGCAGGAACTGGAAGCCACTTTCCTGCAATTATTAACTTACCATTATATCCTATTATTCTTAAACACTCCAAAAGTAATGATACACACAAAAAGTATTTGTAACTTTCCATTTCATAGTGCATCAGTTTAAATTGACAGACAAATGTCAAGTTAGTGGAAACAGACATGAAAAAACTTCCTTAATTGCTTACCTCTGGGCATGTTTATTTCTCTAAGAGAGATTCTGTAGAGTATATCCGTGACTTTATTAATGACCCCACTCACACAGCTTTGCACAACGCCATAGGTGTCACCCAATACGCTCTGGAAGGTGCCACTCGCATAAAACCTGAAGGCCATCAACACCAGCAAATGGCTTGGCACCGCATGGGACCTCCTTGTTGTTCTTCCCACACGTGGTTCCAATCTTTCACACCAATGCAATAACTCATGCCTGGGGAACCTGTAATATTTTAATAAATGTTCATCACTATAAGCAAAGGGGTCCATCCTGTCTCTGTAATTTCTCTCACGTCTAATTGCTCTACGCGCTGCTAGGTCGTGCTGTAATATAACTTGAAGCTCTGCCATTCTCCTCAGCTACTGTCTCTCCTCCTCTTGTTTATGTTTACCGCAAAGTGAGTTTAATTGACAACAACAACTAGTAGATGTCGCGGCTGTAGCCTGTGTCAGCCGCGCCAAGTGTAAATATATTCAAATCTCACTATTTGCGGGTTGTTTATCGACTACGCGACCCTGCTATCAGCCTAAAGAGTGCTTTTCAGTTCTCGTAGCGCTACGAGCAAATATGGCGCATAATGGCGGATGGAAACTCCCTTACGAGGCTTTGAAGATACGATCGTAGCGGTTATGAACAACTTACGAGCAAATATGGCGCTACGAGAATCATAACTGCGGTTACAATACTTTGAAGATCCCACCCCAGGCCTATTTCCCTTACTTCCTGTTTATTGTAAGGTTATGGAGAGAATCTTAATCGTCTCATGTACAGATTACAGGATCGCCTTTCCCCATGGCTGTTTGGTTTGCTTCCCCAGCGGAGCACACACCATTGCCTAGTCGACCTGTACTCTCGCCTTTCCAGGGACAGTGTGGTGGCCTTCATTGACCTTCGAAGTGCCTTCGATGTTGCTAATAGATAAGTCATTTTGGATCAACTGGTTGACTTTGGGATAAAGGGTAATCTATTACGGTGGATTCGGGGCTACCTGAGTAACAGGACATCTCGTGTGTTTTTCAGTGGTGCGCTCATTACTTTGCGCAGATTTTATCTTGGTACGCCTCAAGGGGGTGTTCTCAGCCCATTGTTATTTAATATTCTGATACATCTGCTGCTCACTTCTCTCCCTGATATTCCTGGAGCTACAATTACGTGCTATGCTGATGATATCTGTGTTCATTCTACCTCACCAAGGGATCTCCAGCGGATTCTTGACTCCTTCTCCGTGGCCTCCTCTCACTGTGGCATTATTGTTTCACCAGATAAGAGCAGAATATTCACCTGCCGCCTTCCTCAAGCTCGGCCAGTGTTCACCATTGGAGGGATTGTCATTCCCATGTGTTCCCAGTACCGTTACATGGGGTCGCCAGTCAATATTTTGCCGATTGTCCCTGCCAAACCTCAAGACCATCCCATTGCCCAGGACTTGTTGGGTCGTCTCCAGCGCCGACTTACACCACTTCAATGGCTCACTAACAACTCCTCGGGCATCTCCATCCCAGTAGCCAGAACCATCTATATTGCTTTTATCCATTCAGTTGTTGATTACCTCTCCCCTGCTCTGATTCAACTTCCCAGGGCTACTCTTGAAACTTTAAAAAAATTTCAGAATAGAGCAATGAGAATGATTCTCGGTTGTCCAATGTTGACCAGGATAGTGAACATGCAGCGTGAGTTGCGTCTTCCCCCATTAGTGGAGAGAATTTATTCTAATATTACTTGCTTCACTGTCAAGTGCCTCCATTTCCCACATCTTTCACCCCATTACTCTCAGTTAGTCAGGACTTCTCTTAGGCCAAACTACCCGGTCCCTCCCATACTGCCTGCTGGACGTTCTCTGATAATGTCTGTTTCCTCTATGCTCCGTAGTCTTAATATAGATATAATGGTTGCAGACGTACCCCCAGGGCCCCCTCCGTGGATGCTACCAACACCTGATGTGAGCTTCACACCTACTTCCAAGTCGGAACTGCCTTCTCTACAGCGGCAGTTGGCTCTGGAACACATAGAAACAGTGACGTCCTCCATCACAGATCCATACTGCCTCTACACTGATGGTTCATTGCAAGTGGATGGTACAGCAGGTTGTGCCGTTTTCTCACCTAACATGGAGTCACCTCCAGGGGGCTGGGTTGGACGTCGTCTCTGTAACCATTCCAGCTCAACATTGTGTGAACTGTATGCCATTCTGGATGCTGTTAGTCTTGTTTGTCAACGCGGAGTTAATGCTGCCATTTTTTGTGACTCCAAACCTGCCCTTCATTCCCTCTCTAGTGTTCAGCCCACACACTCTACTGTTATTCAGCAAATTTTATCTTTTTTGGCCTTATTGCGTCATCGTAACTTGACTGTCAAATTTTTATGGGTGCCATCCCATGTAGGTTTACGTCACAATGGTATAGTTGAGAGACTCGCAAAGGAAGCCTGCCATCTGCCTCCTCGTGGTGTTGGACGTCCTCTCTCCCTGACATGTTACCTCTCTAGAGTCCTCTCCGCCGCTCTCCTCCCTGTACGGCGACGCAGGGATGCGTCACCCATTACGAGTCTGTCTGCCATCACAAATATTCCTACCGTCGTCGAGGCCTCATGGTTCGGAGGCACAATGTAGTCTCTGCTCGTTTGAGGCTTGGCTACCGGCCACCATGGCAGGTTGCTGGGATGCTGGGTGAGCCTCCCTTCACTGAGTGTCACTTGTGTCGAGCACCTCATGCTAACACTATAGAGCACTATTGCCTGGCCTGCCCCACTGTCCGACACTTACTGCCCTGGTGCCTGCCACTTGATGTGGTTTGTCGACACCTGCTGAACCACCAGGTTTTAGAGGAACTTCCGATACGCCACCCTCGTTTTGGTGGATTTAAGTAGGTCATAATGTCTGTATGCTTGTGCTTCATTATGTTATGTTTTCGTGATGTGTGTGTGTGTGTGTGTGTGTGGTTGTAGTCATTGGATTTTCATGGGTCCCGCCTACCCGTATGTATTGTCTGTATGCTTGTGCTTCATTATGTTATGTTTTCGTGATGTGTACTCACCTAGTTGTACTCACCTAGTTGTGCAATACAGGATATGAGTTAGGCTCGGACTGTCCTGTCTCCATGTCTACTCTTATCTAATTTCCTTTTAAATGATTGTACAGTTTCTGCTTCCACTACCTCCCTATCAAGTCTATTCCATTCCTCCACACACCTGTATGGAAAACTATATTTTTTGACATCCTTTCGACAGCGTGTTCTTTTTAACTTTCTTTTATGGCCTCTATGCTCTCCTTCATCCCAAACTATCCAGTTATCCCTATCTAACTTCTCCATTCCTCTCATATGTTTATAAACCGTTATCAAGTCCCCTCTCCTCCTTCTTTCTTCAAGTGTTGGCAGTTCCAGCCTTTGAAGTCTCTCTTCGTACGTTAAGTCTGCCATGCTTGGAACCATCTTTGTCGCAGCCTTCTGTATCCTCTCCAGTTACTTTACATGTTCTTTTCATGTGTGTGTGTGTGTGTGTGTGTGGTTGTAGTCATTGGATTTTCATGGGTCCCGCCTACCCGTATGTATTGTTGCCTGCCTGTTGATTGACGCTACGGCACAATTAATAAAAAAAAAAAAAAAAAAAAAAAAAAAGAGAGGAACGTCGCTATTGTCAGCGACTGTACTAATGTTCTGTCTCGCAGCCGGCCACAGTGCACCAACCTTCTGACCCACTTCAGGCTCGGACAACGAAATATCAGATTGATTTTCGGATTCGGATAAAGACTATACAAAAAAACTACATTTTAATTACATATGACACCTGTAAAGTTTACAGAAATCCATGATACCTCCCTAGCTATTTGTACTATTAGTTTCCTGCATTATTACAGTTCATTACATTATAATTATTGGGGGAAATTTTCCATACATTTGAGGCTCAAATACAGATGAGTGATACTTCGCTTATTACTCTGCGTCACACGCCTCTTTATCTATCCAAATCATATGAAAGAATGCGGACACAAGTGGTCAATGGGGAAGGATGATGACACGGTTTCTACAGACTGTTTGGAGAAATGCCATGCCTTCGGTCCTCCGACTAGCCTATATCATACCCACTAACTGGTGTTTTGTATAACGTCAACAAAAGGGAAAATTAACTTCACAGGCGGTACATGCGCTTTAAAGTTTCACCGCCAGCATATCCTTAATGAATGGCAACTGGTGACCGTCCTGGGCTCGGCATACCACTTGTGACTTGTCAGGCAAGGCTTGTGGGTTTTAGTGTTAGTCAGAGTGTGTGGAGGGAGGGTATACGTGTACAGTGTGTATTTCGTCTTGGTCGTCAGCACGAGTCACTCGGGTTGATGTTAGTTCTTGCTTGTTGGTTTCTGCCGTATTTCATGATGAAGAATAAAAGGTTGTGGCTCATGAGTTGTAATACTCGTATATAAAGTATAGTTCCCAAAAATGTGCCAATGAGCAGATTATATATATGAATAAGCATTATGTTTCCCCGTTCTGTTTTGAAGAGTTGCTAGTCTCCATAACTTTTGGAAAATGATGTCCCCATTATCACCCATGAAATGGTGTACTGAACACGAACTAATATGCTGAGTAGTATTTGGAAAGCCCCATTCCTTGCACTTTAACAAAATTAATACTGTTTTTAAGTTTGTTGTTTTTCTTATTGTATGAGTATTATCATCGTGTTCTTTCGTAAATTTATATGTGACAACCTCTTCTGGTTGGACAGTGAATACGGCATTAGTTGTTGTTATATTTACACGTTACTAGTGCTCAACTGAATAGGAAATATAATATTGGGATATATAACACCATTGAAGATCTTGGTTTAGTTTCTATTGTAGTACGGTGAAGAACAGTCGATTGGTTAAAACATATTCTCTATTTTTATTAGAATTGTATCCTGGTACAAATTCTGTTTGCATTATTGTATAATACTGGTAATTGAATAACTTGATATTTATCCTGTCACTATACAACAATGTCCGACTTCAGTTCAAGAGCGCGAGGCAAGAAGTGTGCTATTGTGTTTTATAGGTTACCCGAAATGGTGTTTAACTTTTGAACGTCAGTAGTGAAACCTTGTGACGGAAAAACCAGAGCATTGTAAGAATATATGTATATTAAACAGTGCGGCAATGTTTAAGAATTATTCGTGAAACATTCGTGAAGTGCCATAATATTTGGTTTTATAGTGGAGCTATTATAATACTCATCACTCCTCTATAACCAAATGTGCTATAATTATATCCAAGTATTTCCGACCAAATTTTCAGCTTGGCGAGGTAACGCGGTAATAACACAACAAACTTAATCGACGTCCATATGCAGTACTGTATATTAGTTTAATTATGCCTGAGAAACTTTAAGGCCCTGTAATTTTAATGTCTTAATTAAGCCTTGAACTGGTGTTCTTAGTTACTGTAATTATAAAAAGTGCAAACCAAGACAACTATGAGCAACTGTTAATAGATCATACCTCTCTGTCAACATTAGAAAATAAATATTTTTTTTCACCACCTGAATAGTTTTCTTGTCAAATGAAAGCAAATGAAAATCAGGTAAACCTATAAGAAATATTCTTTACGTCGCATGAAAACCCTCAGTCAAACATTAATGTGGTTCCTTTGATTATTATGTGAAATTCTCAGACACAAACATTAATGAATGTTTCTGAAGGCTTCTGAAATGGATGACAATACCACGAGATCAATAATACGGATTAGAGCATTTATACGTACAATATATTTTGGGCACCTGATGGCCTTTGATACATATGAGGGTCACTGTGGGGAAGACCAGCTTATGGTTCCTAGTCTTTATACATGTTGATACCATTATACTAAACACAGTTTACTACCTCCCTCTACTATAGCAGTAAGCTATTTTAAGTATATTTGTTTTAAATTAGTCTGAGAATTGTTGCTGAAAACATTAAATAATAATTTCTTGTTAGTGTCACAGCGTACTCAGGTCAAGCAATCAAAGAACACGTTTGTTTTCCTTGTTTATCATGAACAAAGATCATCATTCAACTACATAACCGTGCACAGTCAGTCAAGTGAAAAACTCGGTAAGAGAGAGAGAGAGAGAGAGAGAGAGAGAGTGAGAGAGGAACGAGTATAGAAATTCACTAACACCTAAAGTAACCTGAGATCCTTCACTTATCTTTGAACCAGAGAAGAGAAACAAAGACAGTACTATACACAAACCCCATAGTTCAGATATTTTTTAAAATGAATCCTATATTTGACCTTTCGCTGTGCCTACAATACCACAATCCAGGTGCCAGTCACTCGGTCCTATGGTCACTAGGGAACCATATTACTCGTGGAGAGAGAGAGAAAACAAATGCTAGAAGTGCGTTCACATACTGCAAAATCTCAGCACAGCTATGCACATCCAATTCCCAATATACTACAGCATAGGGTAGAATGAAAAATGTGTAGAGGCACGTCCTATTTTATGTTTGATAAGGGGCCCGTTTGTAATGCGTCTGTTTCATGTGTCCGCAGCTGTACCCTCTTACCAAAACTCGTGAATGTGATTGGATACAACCATCCATATTTCATATTAATTATTGCAACCTATTTGGGACGTTTGCTCTCATATATCCGTTCCTTCTAATACCATTGTACTTGCTGTCCTTCCTCTCTATGGTCTCGTGCTATTGGGTCATAATGTCCTTAGGCGGTCTTCTTTAATCCTTATATCAAATTCATACCTTTCTTGTCTTTATCCGATCGACTTATAAATTAAATCACTTCTTCCACCGGCATTTACCCACTGAATCTCGTGAAAATCAGTTCAAAAATTATTTAGGTAACTTCTATACAGACTGACAGAAAACGAAGACGAAAACATTACCTTTCCAATATTGTCGGAGAAAATAAAACGCTGCTAAACCTCTAAGATCTACCGGCTTCAACTATATCGGTCATAGGTATTATCTTAGGAGTATATAATCACGGCAAAACTGTAATTTTGGGCTATGTAATACGGTCAAAGATTATTATTATTATTATTTTTTAAATTGTTGTGATGTGCTTGTCTTTATTAAAAACCAAGAGGTCGAATATGTATAACTTATATAGAAAGCCACAGGACATAAGACGGTGTTAAAAAGCCCCTCACTGACTAATAGATATTCTAAACAAGACTTTGAGCGAGTAAATGTAGTGATAACGATGGTGAAGGTGAGCGTAGTAACGGAGATTATGACGGCGAGTTCGGAGATGATGAAGATTACGATGCTGATGATGATGATGGTGACTAAGGTCTGCAGGGCGCACGAGACCTCTGGAATGGTTCACCCAGACGAGCTTCTCTTCAAGTATCCAAACCAAGAGGAATATGTGGGTGAGTGATATCCATGCATGTACAGCCATGGCTGATAGTGCTGGACCAGGGTCCAAGGAGTGTTGGAGAGCAACTAGTCAGAGTTTGAACAAGTGAATTTTCCAAACCAGTCTTAACGTTGAGAGAGGTTTATAAGACTCACTTATTCGAACTCTGTTCAGTTGCTGTCCAACACTCCTTGGACCCTGGTCCAGTACTATCAGCCATGGCTGTACAGTACTCTATACTCGAGGTGGTATATTCACGGCCTCGTAAATATTTGTTTTTGCCACCTGAGCTGAATACACTGTCGGGGAGGAGTCAGTGTAGGTGGAACATACTAGACTGAACTAGAGCGATGTCATGCCACAAGTGCTCAATGATATTCAAGTCAGCTCCTTTGCTGAACCAGTCAAGGAGTTCAAGATTGTCCTGCCTCTGAAACTACATCTGTACTGCGTGAACAGTGTGAATCGGGGATTATCTTCAATTAAGAGAATGGACCCAGGAGATAAAGGGTAATAATCTCTTTCCAGGAGGGAAAGCAGGAAACACTCCTCTAGAAGTTCTAACTATTTGTAAGCTGTGAGTTTACCTTCTTTTTGAAATATGTCTCCCCAGTCATGTTGACACGCCCTGCTTAAAACATTGCACGCGACGAAAGCAGAGCGGGCCTCTTCCAGCGTGTTGGATAGGGCCTAGCTGCATGTAAAATGAGCCTGTTACTATTAACCCCTCGTATAAGTCACTCGTAATACACAGACTTTATATATATATATATATATATATATATATATATATATATATATATATATTGCTTATATACAGGGTTTATCGTGAGGTATAGAATAACTTGCACCAGAGATATATAATTCATTTAGAGTGTTATTTGTTCTATAAAGTAAGCTGTGCGTGATCTCAGCACTGCACAGGACCCTGGATACTGATATAAAAGGTTGTAACTTATTGACAAATGGTGCGACGGGTGTCCTAGAGCTTCGGAGGGGGATAGTGGTAGACTAGAAGCCTAATCGGTTATCTGAGCAAAAAGACCTTACTTATTTCGTCTTAATAGGTCTTATCACAATTGCAATATTATTGTGATGTTCTATAACGTACTTGAAATCATATATTCATTGCAGAAGGATAATGCAGAAAGATAGAGAAAATATGATTTAAATCTTTTGGACCGTATGTAAACTCTACCGAACGCAAGCGTCAACATTTTCCCAACTTATCCTCGATTTTCTTCTTATACAGGCCTGAGGCATTATCCTTCTATATTGAAAATATTGCTCCAATAACCCATTAGAGTATTATTCGCTCGATGCTCCCAGCCTCCCGTTCCACCATTTGTCAGTAAGTTAATTAAGGGGTTTACACGGGTCAATTTTGCTCCCGGCAACAAGTGTTGCCGTCAAGTTTCAAAGAAAAGTCTATACACGGGCGGGAGCACTCTTACCGCCAGTACTGCAACATAAACAAACGAGATGGAATCCTCCTCTAAAGATATCTGATCTTATTGTGCATTTATTTACTGTCTCTAAGTATTCGAAGCACATCAGAATACTTATTATTTACAGAGAGAGTGAGGGGTTGTGACAGGGAGGGAGATGGTGTGTGTTGGCGAGATGGGTTGTGACAAGGAGAGAGAGAGATGGGGGAAGGTAGAGGGGGTGTGTGTGCGTGAGAGAGAGAGAGGGGGGGGGGTTTGTATCAAGGAGAGAGAGTTGTGTGAATGTGTGTGTATGAGAGAGAGATGTGTACAGTCATAACCAAAATAATGAAGATGAATCATTTGGCCTGAATTTTACAGACAACCAATATGTGTGTGTATGTGTTCGTGTGTGTGTGTGTGTGTGTATGTGTATTCGTGTATGTGTATGTGTGTGTGTTCGTGTGTATGCGTGTATGTATGTGTGTGTGTGTTCGTGTGTATGTATGTGTGTGTTCGTGTTTATGTGTTCGTGTGTATGCGTGTATGTTTGTGTGTATGCTTTGCTGGCGATGGCTATTTTTTCACTTCTTCAACGGGACCTCCCTTGGTGTATTGTCGCTGCCGGGAAAAAAACTCCGACAGGGCGGACTTCCCGCAATATAGCTGGGATGGGCCGGCAACACCCGTTGCATGTTGCCGGGAGCAAAATCACGTGTTGCCGGGAGCAAAATTGCCCTGCCTTTTAGCCCCGTCCAGCGCCGACTTAGAGGTCGTAGCGAGGTCTTTATCTAAGTTGCCGCACTTCAGGAGAGGTCAGGGAGGGACGTGAGGGCGGCGTGACGGTAGCGACAGGTCCTGGAGAGTTTCAGGAAATTTTGAACATATACAAAATCCAAAAATTTAGTCGGCGGCCTCTGCCGCATCCGGGGCGTCCACCCCGATCCGGACTTATTCATGTATTGTCACTAGATACATTGTGTTGAGGAGACTCGATTTTTGGATCTTCTTTTTGACAGCCGTTTGACTTGGGTTCCCCATTTACGTTCACTTAAGGTTTCTAGCCTCCAGGCTTTTAAGTTGAGGGTTCTGGGCCATACGTCCTGGGGGGCTGATCGGGCCTTCCTCCTCTGCCTATATCGTGCTCTTATTAGGCTGAAACTGCACTATGGGTGTGAGGTGTACTCCTCTCAAAGTCTTGAACCCTGTTCATCATGCTCGAGTACGTCTGGCAACCGGAGCCTTCAGGTCGTCCCCAATCCCCAGTCTCCTTATGGACGCTGATGAGCCACCTCTTGATCTTCGTCGCAGGTCCTTGATTGTTCATTGTTGGCATCGTTTACATCGACTTCCCGACTCCCTTACCTGCTTGGCGGTGTCATCTGATATCATGTCTCATTACTACCTTTCGCATCCTTGCACACCGTGGCCCTTTAGCTTCCAGGTCAAGAGGGCTATGGAGGAGATGGGTATTGATGACTTCCAGATTTGTCCTGTGCGAGTCCCCAGGGTGGCTCCATGGCATGGCTTCTTCCAGAAGTAAATTTACACTTGGACTTTCTTTTCAGACAAGAAGGAATCTCTTACTCCTCCAGTGGCTCACTCCCTCTTTTTAGAACATGCCTCCTCTCACAGGGAGTCCCTCCCTGTGTACACTGATGGGTCAAAGTTTGATGCTGGAGTTGGTTTTGTGGCTTTCTTTTCTGACTTTTGTTGTGGCGGCAGGCTCCCTTCAGTCATGTCCATTTATAATGTCGAGCTCTCGGCCATTTTATATGTCCTCCAAGTGATTTTTACTCTCCCGCAGGCTTCTTTTACTATTTTTAGCGATTCCTGTACTGCCTTACAGGCCTTGAGCAGTTTTACCTCTTCCTATCCCCTGGTTTGGCCATACTCGAGTGGCTTGTCATCCTGGGTCGTCGTGGCTGCAGAGTTACATTTTGTTGGGTCCCAGCTCGTGTGGGTGTCAATCGGAATTTGCGGGCTGATGGCTACGGCCTCCAGTTCTCGGCCTCCTGCCAGGCGTCAATCATTTACCTGCAGTTGACCTTCGTCCCTACGTAGATGCTGCCGTTTATTCCTGCTGGCAGGACAGATGGGACGCCGTTGGGGCTAACAACCTCCACGGCATCTACCAGCGCCTGGGTTTGTGGAGGTACAGCAGCCTGTCCCGCCGGTGGGAGACGGCTCTTGTCCGTCTCCGCATTGGCCACATACTATTGACTCATGAGTTTTTTTTTAACCGTATTGACGACTGTCCCAGCCTTGGGGACCTTCGTCGTAGGCACCTCTCCGAGTACCGGGTGGGTGACGGTTCTTACAGTCTCTCACAGGTGCTCGGGGAGAAGGCTTGTAGTGTGGGAGGAAACACCCACTCCTATGTGGAGGAGGCTGGCCTCATCCACAAATTGTGAACTTTATGATTCTTATGGCTATTCCTTTTTAGGTAGGTAAAGTTTAATGTTTCGTTTATATTTTAATTCTTTTATATATTTTACTTAAATAGGTTATTTTTAGTCAAATGTGATTTTTAGATGATATGGCTTTTATTCATGCTGCTTCTGCCTTTCGGGGTAGTGAAGATTATTTAATGTTTGTACATATTTTATTAATAATGTAGATGACCATTGCTGTTGCGCCGCCAGATGCCTAATGGCATCTATAAATAATAATAAAAAACAAAACAAAATTAAGTGTAATAACTATAAAGTTATGCATGTTCTTATCACATTATTTGCCACGCAATTCTGCAAGGCAATAACGAGGAATAGCGTAAGCCGTAAAACGATAAATACCATTAATTATACAGATAGATGTGCTGCATGTTATTGATTTTAATATCATTTTCTGTAAAAGAATGTGCCACCTGTCATGCATTAGACTCCTACATGAAGAGGGCTTGGGAACGTCAGTTTCTGTCCTTGCAATGCGAATACATTACAGCCAATATATAGGATTTAATTATCCAGGATTTATTTGACGTAATCATTAAAGGGGCCAAATAATGGATAGTTCATGATGCCGATGCTTGGATTATCTAATATTCTCAGTTCTTAAGTAATTGTTCCTCAAGTGTCAGCGAAGTCAGTAAGCTAGAGGTCGACGCTCGCAAATATCAGAGTGCTGAGTTTGACGTAGCTACGACAACCACGGGTTAATAGGAGTAGGCACGCATATAGTCAAGCTTTGCTATGAGTTTGCAGAGTTGCCACACAGCGCCAAGAGTGCCAGGGGCACTCATTGTTTTGTTTTTACTCCACAGATACTATTACCATCACTACCACGACTATCACCACCACTTCTTTCACTACTGCTGCTATTACTACTACTTTCGCCACCACTACCACAACGACCACCATCTCATCTTCCCATTTCACCCCATCACCACCTTACCCCACCACTACCACAACGACCACCATCTCATCTTCCCATTTCACCCCATCAACACCTTACTCCACCACTTAAAGCCACCACCATCACCACTTCACAGCACCCTCATCATCCCCTCTCTGTCACAACTTCCTCCTCCTTGTAAAGTCTTGCGGTGCGGAACATTTTACAGGCCTGTTTAGTATTTATCCCCCCCCCTCCCCCCCACACACACACTCACATACTGTAACTCCAACCCAAACTCTCTCCTCTAGCCCCACCATTTCCTGTTGCATCTGCCCTGAACCTCTTACATGCCTACTTAGTACTTACCTCCCCCCCTAACTCACCCCTAACCCTTTCCTCTATCCCCACTATCTCATTATACCTCTACCCCTGACTATCACCTCTTTCCACCTACCTCGTTAAAAGCCACCCATCCACCTCCCACATCACTACACCTTCAACCTTCCTCCACCTTATGTTTTATGGCCCCTATGTGTGTCATTCATCAGCAGCCCCTCTAACCCCACACCACCACATTCCTCTCCCTCTCAAACAATCATGAAATTAAAATATATGATATATACCCTCTCACGCAAAAATATCAACCTTCTTCCCATTTACTCTCCCCTTTTCTCCCTCCTCCTGTCCCTTCCTTCTAATCTCCCTCCCTTTCCCCCTCCTCCTTTTTCTATTATCACTCCACATCCTCATTATCTCATTATAACATTACTCCTTCCACCATAACCTCTGCCACCCCATCTCTTGGACACTCACAGCAAATTCATTACGATTCATAACAACTCGTCATCAGGCATTCATAATAAATCGTAGCATCAATTAGCAAAGACTTACTAACTCATTAGCGGATCGTGAGAAAAAAGGGCCATCTTTTCTACGTGTAGACGCCGATTTGGAACTCGGTGCTACTCGGTGCACTATTCTTGAATGTGTGAAAGCCCCCTTAATTATCCTCTGAACATGGAGTTTTGAAAGTCAGTGAGAATATGCCACGCCACCATCAGGTCTCATTATTCACCATAGGTTCGTGCCTCATAGGTTGTCATTGTAAATTGATTTTATTATGATGGTATTTTTTCTTGTAATAACATATTCCAACATATTACGCGTAATATGAACAGAGTTCGTGGAATAATGACAACTGTTAATTTACACCGTTTCTTGACAGCTCTGACCAAGAATGGTACAATATACATTTATGATTACATAATAAAATGTAAAAAACCTCAGTGTTTTTATTACTATGTAGTCACAGACGGATTCTTCTTGTTAAGACGCTTGTCAACAAACGATATTAAGAAAAAATATCAATTATCGCTGGCTGTATTAAACCTTATATACATAATAATAAAAGGTGATTATCACATTTATTCATTTCCCTGCCATACGCCCTCACTACTCGATACACATTAACAGCTGTGGTGAAACATCTGGATTGGGTGAAAAATATTGCAAACAAGTATAACCATACACAAAATATATAATGACATCAGCCTGCATGTGTGGAGAGAAAGACAGCCATTGTATGATGGGGAATGGTGTGTGTGTGTGTAATTATAAGGTGCATTTGAATGTGTTGCATCTAACTTTTCTTCTGGATATAGTGGCCGTGTCGCACAACACTGTTGTTCTTACATTACAAAATTTCTGAGTTGTGAAAGAAGTAGTTGCTGTTGTAAGATTCCCCGAATTGGGCGAATTGATGATACGCTAGTTACTTTCTCAAGCTCATGTAGCACTTAGTTTTCACATGTGAATGTAGTGTGGCTTTGAGCAGTCCCTTAAATATGATGATATTACAATCCTATTTCATGGAATATAGTATTTTGACGAGTAATTGAATAGCTTTCTAAGAGGATGACTGACTGACGATTTGTTGGAATATGGTTCGAGTTCATCTATTTCCTCTGAACACAGTTCAGGATTTCTAATGTCATGCTGGGAGCACAAACTGTCCATCAAGTTAGTGTTTCCACACCTGATAGGAGGAACTTTGTGACTTTGTGTAACGCTAATTTATCAGCGGTACAACAATCTTTATCTTATTTCTGTACACCAAGAATTATATTTGGCCACATTCATCATACTATAATATTAGCCCAGTAGAGTATAAAATCTTATAATTCCTACGTCAATTCAGTAATTTAACCAAGGGTATGCATTCACTATTATAAGTAGGCTAATGATAATAATGGTTGACAAGGGGATGAAAGAAAAACGCCGTCGGCCTGATCGACCCTGAATGATGAAAAAGGTGACAGAGAGATGGTACAGCAAGCATAAAGGAATTAAATTAAAAGGAGGGACACTGGAAAAAGTGAATGATAATGACTGGGGCTAAAGGGGCGCCCAACCCCTTATAATATTGCCCACATCACAGCAGCCAATATCCCTTCCTCTACGAGAAACAATAAGGAAATGGATTATTACAACGAATGAGTGTTGAGAGCTAATTCTTTGGAGTAAGAGGAAGGGCGCATTTTAGAGCATATCCTGCGTCATCCATATACGCGTTTACCACTTATTTTGAGCCAACCATAAATTTGAATCCCGAACCACGTGTGATCAAGATGCGAACCACTCACTAGCGAGTGATATGGAAAGAGGGGCTGGGATGATGAGAGTGACCCTGATATTATAGCGGATGCATGAAATTATCTCGGTTTCCCGGACATTGCTCACTGCTGGTAATAAAGAGAGAAGAAATTTTTAATATTACCTACCAACACCACTAATAGAAGAATATCTATGTCACGAACCTTTGATCCTGAATCTGAACAAGTACAGGATTTGTTTTCTAATATACATAAAGAGAAAATTTAAAACACTGCAATCAGATGACAAAACGGTAACATTGATGGTTGATGAAATACATATAAAACATTACTTTGATTATAAGCGTGGGAAGTATCAGCTTTTAATAGTTCGTATCGAGTGCTTATGTTTTCATGGTAAACAGCATTAAATTGAAGTTTAATGATGTTATACATATCCTTCCAGCAAAATGCATGAAAGCTTAACTTTTCCATGACATCCTGATGAAAGTTATCATAAGGTTATAGAAAATAGGCTTTCAAATGATATGTGTAGTGGCTAATAACAATACAATTAACGGAAAGACTCTGTCATTATTTGCTAACCGAAGTTGTCAATTGTCTATCCTAACCCAACACAAAGAAGTAGCCCTCTCTTTTACGTATTCGATTCTGTTCATTTAATGAAGTGTATCAGAAAAAGCTGGATCAACCAAATAATTTAAGTGTAATTGCTCTAAAGACGTGGTTACTTGTGGCAATGATGAGAAGGAACTGCCTGAAAGTCATAATTACACATGGAATTAACAGAGAATCTTTGATACACCCAGATAGTATCCCCACATAATTAATATTGTCATGTACTACTACATTCTAATTGATAAGCTGTCCAGATATCCATAGTTCCTGTACACTGTTGGCCAGCGGATTATTGCTACGAAAGTCACATTAAACATAGTAGCTGATAATGATACAGTCTTACCACTTGATTTATACGATGCTGGTCGTAGTTCGGAGAAAATTGAGAAAATGATAGTTTGGGCATCATCTATTACACTGCTTATAAAATACTGTGCAAATGAAAACAACATTTCAAGTAAGCTGACTTTAGGACAGAAACAGAAACTAGAAACTTTAACACAATCAGTCAAAAAACAGCTGAAATAGAAACATTCATAAACAGAATAACTACTACAGTCAATTTGTATATGAAAGTGTATATCAAATTATATTTATTCTTTGTTACTGGACTTAGTTTTTTATTTACACTCGCACCAAAAAGTATCGTTCCACCTGGTCAAGATGTTTCTGGAAGTGAACATTAAGTCACATGGGCAGCATTATCGTTTGGGTTGGTAATCGTTACTGTGAGTTGCAAACTTTTTCTTATCATCACACATTAAATACTGTTACTGCTGCAGTGCGGGTGTTACATTAAAACGTGATAATAAATATGTGATAATAATCACTATGTAATAATCACATATGTAATCATACAAAGTATTGCATCTTCAATAACGTGACAGGCCAAAGGATTTGGTTGACAAATAGGGATTAAATTGTGCTTAATTCAGTGAAGCAGGTCTCAGTCGATTCTCTTGTTATGAGATAAGCTGATGAGTCACATAGTGACTTGGAACGAATCGAATAATTATTTGAATCACAATAAAAGTCTTGGTGGTGATGGCATCTGTACTGCAGGTGTACCAACAAAATGCAGGCGTCACAGTAAAGTATCACAATGTTTCGCCATAGTGCCATATTGTTTCGATGTGAAAGTAGCCCGATACTTTTTGGTAAGAGTGTACAGCCGCGAACCAAAGTTTCACCACCCCCTTGGCTGGCAGGAAAGTGAAGACAGTGTTAAATAATATTATATACTGAACGATCGGACAAACTGGTGTATCAGGTTGGTAATGAGACAGGGTGAGCTTCATTTTCCATGACTTCAGGTTTGTGGTTTGTGAAAATGAACCTCACACTGTTTCGTAACCAACTCGATACATCAGTTTGTCCGGTCGTTCAGTGTATCTTTAACACTGTCTTCGCCTTCCTGTCAGCCAAAGGGGTAACGAAACTTTGGTTCGCGACTGTACATATCTTTATCTGTGAGAATCATGTAAAACTGTGTACATTTTTGTGATGCACTATACTCTTACTATCATGCAAAAACATTTTGCAAAATCATAAAAACCAACTGAATGAAGGGACCACTGTGGGATGCATCGGCAAAGTAGAGCGGGCATCGCTATGAAAGGCAGTATGAACATGATCACCCTCACTTTCTATGGCTCTCATACCTCAGATTGCATTATTATCAACCCTACCTCTCTTGAGATGAAGCCATTTGTTGAGCGTTCTTTACAGAGTTTTTGGAGTTATGAGTTTGGTCATTCGAGAGGAACTATACAAACCGTTCCCGGTGTGGTATTTGTTCTGCTCTTGACTCACCTCCTACTTTTGAATGTCATTCAGAGGGTTACCTCTTTTACTGCAGGGATGCTCACCCCCTACGTTCTCGCCAATGTAAGACATCCTCCGCTTGGCTTCAACAGCATTGGTAGTGCCAGCCGGCATCTCAACTTCAGGTGATAGAAGGATGATGGTGTAAAGACATACTGTACGTCTCCTCCCTAATCATTCCAAGTCGACAACATCTAATTCGGTTGCAGCACCCTCTCACCCCTCCCAAGCAACAGCTGCTTCTTACTCTGGTGAAAACAAATATCCGCTTTCACTACATAATAGCTTCTCTATCTTGAAAACTGTATCAGATACTCGGTCTGGTATGGTGTTCATGTGGTAGAGGTTCACGCTGCAACACACTTTCTAAAAAGGAAACCAAAGTCCACTAAATTGCAAGAGAGGAGTCTTTGTGGTTCCTCCTTGCAAGACAAGAGTATCTGTAGACTCAATCTCAACAGAAGCGTTTTGGTGGTTCCGATGAGTCTTTTGATTCAACAGATGATCCCCATCGCAAGCTTTCTTTGGGAAAATTTGATTTTTTTTTTTTTTTTAGTGCTGTGGCGTCAATCAAATGACAGACAACAAAACATAAAGGTAGGCGGTACCCATGAAAATCCAATGACTACACACACACAGACATCACGAAAACATAACAGAATGAAACACGAGAATTCAGACAAATATATACATTATGACCCTCAAAACGAGGGTGGCGTACCAGAAGTTATTTTAAAACCTGGTGGTTCAGCCGGTGTCAACAAACCACATCAAGCGGCAGGCCCCCGTGCAGCAAGTGTCGGACAGTGGGGCAGGACAGAAAATAGTGTAGTCTATAGTGTTAGCACGAGGCGCTCGACACAAGCGACACCCTGCATCCCAGCAACCTGCCACGGTGGCCGACAGCCAAGCCATTAGAAGGGCGTGAGATGAATGTGGATACCTCAGTTGTTGTAACTTCAAAAGATGTGGTATCTTTTCCGTTTGAGCAGCGGATGTTGATGTCTCTGCCTGTGTCAGCGATACCTTTACTGTACAGGACTATTCCAATGTGGTTGTTTCAAGGAATCTCACTGTTCATCTCTCTTCACCTTCTCCTAACCTATCAGGTGCTTCAGGGAATCGTGTATGGGTTCCAATTACTGCCCCGTGTATTACACTTTCGGCTTTGCTCTGGCCCTACTAGTGGCCCAGGATTAGAGAAAACTTGTCGATTGAATAAGACTTCTGGTCAAGGTGGTACTGGGAAGTCCCTCCTTGAAGCTTCCCTAAAATCTGTTATAAAGTAACACTGTTTGAATTCCTTCAGTGGAAATGCCGTGGCTTGCCTAGAGCTTGACACTCCGCTCCAGGCTGTTGTAGTTAAAATTTTTATGGACCGCCCCTACACGATGTGCAGTCCCCCCAATGTTACAGTTGAGAGAGGTGATCTCTTCTGTCTAGTTGTACGAGACCTTCCCTCTCCCTTTATTTTATTGGGTGATTTTAATGGTTGTCCTCCTTTTTGGGGTGACAGTACAGTAAATCCCAGAGGTGTTTAATTGGATTCCTTTATTGAGGATGAGGGATTAGGGGTTTTAAATATGGGAGCTTAATTCTCCGTTCTCTTCTGTTGCAGATTTTAGTAGCTCTGACGAGGCTGTTACTCACTTCATTTATATGCTCCATTCTTTTGCTCTAAACTGTGTCCCTAAATCTTCTAGCCACTTTCCCAAACATGTTGTCCCTTGGTGATCACCAGTCTGCTCCACTGCTGAGCGGGAGAAACGCGCTGCTTTCTCTCCCCTTCGTCACAACCGTGGGGACCTCTTCTTTTAGAGAACTTCCGATGGACGAGGGCAAGAGCTAGACGAATTTTAAAAGAGGCACGACTGGCATCTTGAAAGGCCTATGTGTCTTTAATTACAACTAAAACCTCGTCTACCCAAGTGTTTAAGAGAGTCTGTAAGATTGCAGGGAAGTTTTCTCCTAGGACCCCAGCCACGGAAGCAAACAACATTACATTATTTAAAACTGTAAATAGCTTGTTAGGATGGATCACAAGATGTAGCCAATCACAAATCGTTTAGAGGGCTTCCATTTAGCCAATCATGATGGAGCAAGGTGATGTTTCATCTCTCTCTCTCCCACAGCCACACACCGTTATCTCTGGAATAAATCCCTCATTATGTGAACTGTGTGCAAATTTAGTAAATCATCCACAGTTATGCACACACTACATAAGGTCTATCACCATAATCGGAGTAATCTATTAGTCGGTTATACACATACGTGTATACATATTTTATTAATGATGTAGATGACCATTTTCAAAATTCTTAGAATTCAATATTATGTTGGGCGGTATTTGACCCTGGCTGTTGCGCCATCAGATGCCTAGTGGCATCTATTAATCAATCAGTCGCACAACACACACAATTACAAATTTTTTCACCATCGAGAAATGATCCTCTAGCAGTCATTTCTCGGCTTCTTCCTCTAGCCAGAGACATTGAGAGCAACCCAAGACCCACCAACAAACACACGCGTCCAACATGCCCAAAACAGACAATAGGCTCAGTTCAATGCAACCATTGCAAAAACTGGACCCATTTCACAAGTACAACACTTGCCTCCAGAAAACAGTACACAAACACATAGACCTGCCCTGTACGCCCCATACTTCTACCAACACCAAAACTTCCATTACCTACACAACCACTCCCACCTCCACCACCCTTACTTCCAACACCATCACCCACACCACCACCACCATCTCCATCTCCATCCCCCCCAAAGTAGCACCCAACACACACCACTCACACAACATAAACTCACTTCATCATACAACACAAACCAGACTACGTAACACACACATAAAACACCTACATTTCCCAACTACACCGCCATTAGACAAACTGGGCCAATGGCAATGGTGGTGGACCCATCACCCTAGTCCACAAATCCATCAACTATACAGAAACCAGTGCGCACCTTAAATCTCTTCTCCCCCACCACGACACCACCACAGAAATTCATGCCATTAAAGTACGCATTGGCAAAACAACAAGCACCACAATAGCCAACGTATACATCCTCCCTCTAACCAGCCCAACTTTTCCCCATAACTTCCCTCCCCAGCTTCAACAAATCACCAACTAACCTAACTTCATCCTGGGCGGTGATATCAACGCCAAGACATCGGCCTGCTATGTCAACAACCCAGACACAAACAGAGGACTTGAAATCCTCTACCCAAACGGACAACCTCATCATACTAAACAACACTTGCCAAAACACCCACATCCCTCATCAAGGCCTCTTCCAACCATCATCACTTGATATCACTTTTTGCTCCCTCAACCTAGCTCCCAGAACATCTTGGAGGGTGGTCAACACTTTTGGCTCTGACCATCTCCCAATCATAATCACCACAAAAACAAGAATCACCCCAACTGGCCACATACACACATACGCCAAGTACAATAAAGCCAACTGGGACATCTTCACTACCGAAACAGAACATCACTTTGAAACACTGAACAGTACAACCATCACAAACATCAACACTACAGTACAATAATTCAACACAATCATACAAACCGCAGACAACAAACACATCCCTAGAGGCAACAGAAGAAAACACTACCACAACTTTATAACAGAAATTCAATGCCTCATCAGACAACGAGACACACTTAAACACTCACCCCCAACTCCACTCACACATCACACTGTACACCAAATACAAGCACTAAACACACACTTAAACAACAAAATTAAAGAACAGAAAACACTAAATTGGCAAAAGTTTTATCAACACACTTGATCACAAAACAAACACCAGCAAACTTTACCAAACGCTAAATAGCATTACACTGTCCAACAGCAACACTGCAGAATCACATGCAGCCATCACAACAACAGACATTATACCCTCATATAAACAACAAGCAAACACCCTCATCTAGCATTTCTCTCACCCTCACCCTGAAGACCAACGAGTCATCAAACAGACAGGATGTTTCCCCACTGATTAAGGCTATGCACCACTCACAAATCACCAAACAAACCACATCATCCACACATACCTGCCTGTGGCCCATGTTACTCTTGCTTGTCAGTCATCTAACATAAAAAGCTGCACCAACGGTGTCCCCCAAGGCTCTGTACTGTCACCCAGCCTTTTCAAATTATACATGCATGACCTGCCAACACCCCATACACCACAAATACTACGCAAACGACATAAAACTCACATGTACACACAGAAATGCAGACACAGCCACTCATTTCCTCCAACCCTACCTCAACACACCTAATGGCTGGTTCACCACAAACAAACTTAAAATAGTGCCCTCCAAGTCAACTATCACTCTTCTCACCAACTACAACGCTGAACACTGCTACACATCACACCACACCATAAACAACACACTTATACCACACACACATACACCCAGAATACTTGGCATGACATACAACACATCCATGACATTCAAACAACATATCATAACCATCAAAAACAAATGCATGCAAAGACTTAAAGCCCTTAGATCACTCGCCAGCACAACATTTGGACACAACAAAGAAACCACAGCCATTGTGTAGAAACAATATATCCGATCAGTGATGGAATATGCAAGCCCTGCCTGGGCCTCAAACATCACTGAGACTCATCTCAACACCCTTCAGACCATGCAAAATAGAGCCCTAAAGACAATCACAGGTTGCACAGCTACCACACCTAAAGACCACTTACACCATGAAACCAAAATCCTTAAGATGAAGGATCACCTTGACATGAGAGGCGAACAAACACTTGATGCAGCCTCCAGAAACCCACACCACCCACTACACTACATGGCAAAACACCCAGAGATGCCAAGGAACATCAAAGCAACACCCAGTACACCATACCATACACAATCATCTACTATCGCTTACACCCTGCCCAGCCCAAACCAATCTATAGAAACATATCCATACTCAAATCTCACACCATTCCATCGAAAAATTTAAGAACAACACCCTGCTGCATGCACAACCCCCTGACATCCACCCATCAGAATCCCCCTTTCCCCTTGAGGACAGAGTCCACCTGGCCAGGCTGAGAAGTGGCCACCATCCGGCCCTTCTGACATTTTAAAAGAAGCTAGATGGAGTCATTGTAGATTCCTGTCCGGGATGCAACAAAGCACCCCATTCTATTAATCACATTATGGAAGACTTCAACGCACACAACGATACACGCCAACAACACAACATATACTCACTGAGGGCATTGTGGGATAAGCCAGGCCCAAGCCTTAGCCTTCCTCAGGAATTTTTTTAATTTGATTTATAGATTTAGGCATCTGGCGGCGCAACAGCTAGGGTCATATACCGCCCAGCATAAAATGGTGCCTTCCTCAGGAGCTCGGAGCTGCTCGGTCAGACAGCTTGAGGAACTTAAACAACAGCAACAACACATGTTTGGTCTTTAAGATAATGATAATATGATATCGAAGCTGTCTTTGGCCTAAAACACTTTATAGGACGAGGTTTGATAAAGAGGTGGGACAGCAAACACAAAGGGAACAAGTGGAACGAAGGGACAGAAGAAAAAACGAAAGACAGAGAGAGAGAGAGAGAGAGAGAGAGAGACTTTAAATTTTATATTACGTAAGAGAAAGAGGTTGGGGTATTTAGTTATGAAGCAAGTTTCGTATGCTACTGCATGTAATACATTGTAACGTGACTTACAAATAAAATATAAAATCAGAGGTGAACTTCAATAATGCTTGCCAAAATGTGATCGGCAAAGCAAACAACATGTCTGCCCGATCCTAGTTTGAAAAAAAAAAAACATATTGTGCCAACGAGTCGTGATCTCTCGGTCAGAACAATGTTGTATGCCAATCATTAAAACCATTAAGAAGAATTGTTCACTGTTCAGGCTACGAACAACTTTACCTTAGCTTCAGCTACTCAATGTGTATGATAGTTGTTATATTTAAATATCAGCATCCTACAATCACATTACTTGAGAGCTCTTGACTCGTCTGCACGAGTAGAGCCGTTACCCGAAACTTCTAGCCAGTCCACATTCCTCCCACAGCACACAACGCCACCTATAGAATGAATTTTATGGCAGAGTCACATTCACTACAAATGGAGAGAGTTGACGATACGAACAATTTTCGAGTATGCACACATGAACTATAAAGCACACACACACACACTGTTGCCACATTTACGATATCAAGATTCTGGGAAGCCCAGTCGGAACTGTAAGAGACTGTACCAAGGAAAAGTATAAAACTATGTATTGGAAAGTATAGTTGATGTATAATTAAATAGCCAATCCGGCTGTGACCACACAATATTGTGAATACTGAAATCTGTTGTAACAGTTCACCATGTTATACAATATACATGTATACAATATATTACTCTTGGTTATAACAGTCAATAAACACTGAAATTGACAATACCACTAAGCACTGTTCATAATGCTTGTAGACTGTTAGAGATTGTTATTGACAAAAACCAATGTCAAAATCGCAGAATATTAGGCTTATTACATTTTCTTACAAAAAAAAAAAAAAAAAAAAAAAAAAATAATAATAATAATAATAATAATAATAATTATTATTATTATTTTTATTATTATTATTATTTTTATTTTTATTATTATTATTATTATTATTATTATTATTATTATTATTATTATTATTATTATTATTATTATTATTATTATTATTATTATTATTATTATTGTTGTTTAAAGAAAGCTTATAAGATATTCTGTTCCAAGTTAGAATTTCGTTTTTCGAAAATGTGACATCCGAACCAGGAGTCACTATCCACAAGTTAGAATTTCGGTAATCGTAAAACCAAGCCTTGTGTAATAATAATAGTAATCAACTAGAAGATTTATACCTTGATGATCGTGAGTCAGACTCTACTCGGTGGAATAAGCTATATTAATCTGTCTCCAAATGAATTTTCAGTAGCCAATTTTTTAATCACAAAGCGTCGTGAAAGAGTGCCATCACAGCTGTAATAAATGGTAATGGTTTAAAAAGGCCATTTATGAAGCTGGGTGTCATCTCATTGTGTGACGTGTGTGTGTATGCGTGTGTATGAGGTAATTTCCTAAAAAGTGGACGAATTTTTCACACTAATGTCGGAATATGATATATAACATAATGATTAATATAGATAAAAAGACAGACAGCTAGATAGCAAAACAGACTGGCACTATACAGTACATATAGATACATAGCAAGCTAGTGATCTCGATAAAGAGACAGATCGATAAACTAAAACGAACTGATAGATTGATAGGCTAATAATAAATGCATAAGGTTATATAAAGAATCTTATTATTAGACTGTCTCACATCTTTCAGTTTTTTTTCAAGATGAAGTCATAGAAAATTGCGAGCAAGGGGAAATAACACTTGATTCCCCTCGTTATCTGGTTTAAGTGAAGTATAACCACTTGTCGTCCAGCCTCACTAAGAGGATGTTTGTTACGGTCACACGCAACCTATTGTCGGGGTGGCCTTGTTGACGCTCTCTTAATGGCTCTCAACTCTGCTCGCATGACTGTCGGCCGTATACTAAGGGGAGATCCCTTGCTGGTGAATTGGAGGGCTAATGCTTCCTACAAACTAAGCCAGGAAACATACGACCTCTATTGTTAGTGATAGGGGATTTGTTTCATGGCACACGTTGGAAGAATAAGTAGCCTTCTTATTTATCAACAAAATGCCCTCCATATAAAAAAGATAAGAACAACAACCTAGGGCCCGACAACTATGGCGGTGTATTGAAGAACATACATGGATCCGGCTCGGCAATGACTCGTATATAAATATTTTACTATATGTTTTGAGTAACAGGAGATTATGAGTTTAGAAACAGCCGGGGAACAAAGAATCTAAACACATATAGCAACCCCAGTCACACATTCCTATAGTACACATGTAGGTGATAGTGGAAATTCATAAATGGAGGGGTAACGTTTGTATCATAGTGTATGATTGGTCGACACAATACCGTCTCTCATTGCCATATCAAATACTGTATATAGAGAAGGCTCCGAGCATGAATATGCAATGAACTAGAAAAAACAGACATTCACTCAGTGTCATTAGATATGAAAATTTTAACTACTACACACAAATGACAATTTATTAACGGTATTTTTCTTTTTCTAATTAATTGCGCCGTAGCGTCAATCAACAGGCAGGCAACAATACATACGGGTAGGCAGGACCCATGAAAATCCAATGACTACACACACACACAGATCACGAAAACATAACATAATGAAGCACAAGTATACAGACAAATATTTACAGTATGACCTATTTATATCCACCAAAACGAGGGTGGCGTACCAGAAGTTCCTCCAGAACCTGATGGTTCAGCAGGTGTCGACAAACCACATCAAGTGGCAGGCCCCGGGGCAGCAAGTGTCGGACAGTGGGGCAGGCTAGGCAATAGTGCTCTATAGCGTTAGCACGAGATGCTCGACACAAGCGACACTCAGTGAAGGAGGCTCACCCTGCATCCCAGCAACCTGCCACGGTGGCCGGTAGCCAAGCATCAAACGAGCAGAGACTACATTGTGCCTCCGAACCATGAGGCCTCGACGACGATAGGAATATTTGTGATGGCAGACAGACTCGTAATGGGTGACGCATCCCTGCGTCGCCGTACAGGGAGGAGAGCGGCGGAGCGGACTTTAGAGAGGTAACATGTCAGGGAGAGAGGACGTCCAGCACCACGAGGAGGCAGATGGCAGGCTTCCTTTGCGAGTCTGTCAACTGTACCATTGTGACGTAAACCTACATGGGATGGCACCCATAAAAATTTGACAGTCAATTTACGATGACGCAATATGGCCAAAAGAGATAAAATTTGCTGAATAACAGTAGAGTGTGTGGGCTGAACACTAGAGAGGGAATGAAGGGCAGGTTTGGAGTCACAAAAAATGGCAGCATTAACTCCACATTGACAAACAAGACTAACAGCATCCAGAATGGCATACAGTTCACACAATGTTGAGCTAGAGTGATTACAGAGACGACGGCCAACCCAGCCCCTTGGAGGTGACACCATGTCAGATGAGAAAACGACACAACCTGCTGTACCATCCACTTGCAATGAGCCATCAGTATAGAGGCAGTATGGATCTGTGATGGAGGACGTCACTGTTTCTATGTGTTCCAGAGCCAACTGCCGCTGTAGAGAAGGCAGCTCCGACTTGGAAGTAGGTGTGAGGCTCACATCAGGTGTTGGTAGCATCCACGGAGGGGGCCCTGTGGGTACATCTGCAACCATTATATCTATATTAAGACTACGGAGCATAAAGCAAACAGACCTTATAAGAGTACGTCCAGCAGGCAGTATGGGAGGGACCGGGTAGTTTGGTCTAAGAAAAGTCCTGACTAACTGAGAGTAATGGGGTGAAAGATGTGGGAAATGGAGGCACTTGGCAGTGAAGCAAGTAACATTAGAATAAATTCTCTCCACTAATGAGGGAAGACGCAACTCACGCTGCATGTTCACTATCCTGGTCAACATTGGACAACCGAGAATCATTCTCATTGCTCTATTCTGAAATTTTTCTAAAGTTTCAAGAGTAGCCCTGGGAAGTTGAATCAGAGCAGGGGAGAGGTAATCAACAACTGAATGGATAAAAGCAATATAGATGGATCTGGCTACTGGGATGGAGATGCACGAGGAGTTGTTAGTGAGCCATTGAAGTGGTGTAAGTCGGCGCTGGAGACGACCCAACAAGTCCTGGACAATGGGATGGTCTTGAGGTTTGGCAGGGACAATCAGCCAAATATTGACTGGCGCACCCAGGTAGCAGTACTGGGAACACATGGGAATGATAATCCCTCCAATGGTGAACACTGGCCGAGCTTGAGGAAGGCGGCAGGTGAATATTCTGCTCTTATCTGGTGAAACAATAATGCCACAGTGAGAGGAGGCCACAGAGAAGGAGTCAAGAAACCGCTGGAGATCCCTTGGTGAGGTAGAATGAACACAGATATCATCAGCATAGCACGTAATTGTAGCTCCAGAAATATCAGGGAGAGAATTGAGCAGCCGATGCATCAGAATATTTAATAACAATGGGCTGCGAACACTCCCTTGAGGCGTACCAAGATGAAAACTGCGCAAAGGACTGAGCTCACCTCTGAAAAACACACGGGAGGTCCTGTGACTCAGGTAGCCCCGAATCCAGTGTAATAGATTACCCTTTATCCCAAAGTCAACCAGTTGATCCAAAATGACGTCACTAATAACAACATCGAAGGCACTTCGAAGGTCAATGAAGGCCACCACACTGTCCCTGGAAAGGCGAGAGTACAAGTCGACTAGGCAGTGGTGTGTGCTCACGTTCAGCCTCCTCCTTTGCCTCCTGTAGCGTCCAGGAGTGGGCAGTATGGCGATGCTGGAGGTGTGGCTGGGAGACGTATAGCCTATAAAAATCATGAGTAGCAGATACAGGATCAGAGTACAACTGTTCAGCAGATGACATGTCAAATGTAGTGAATAGTTGGGCCATAAATAAGATGTATGTCAGGCAATATTTAGGGGGCACAGCAATACGCAAACGAGTGGCTGAAGCACTTGACCCAACAGTTAGAGAATAATGAAACTGAAGAGCGATGTGATCAGAGAATAAGTCCGGCATGGATGAGCACAGGACCTGAGATGTTATCAGGCCAGACGAGAGGATGTAATCCAGAGTACCTCCCCGACAATGAGTGGCACCGCCAGTGTCCCAGCGCGTCAGATGATGCTCGCGGATGTATGAAAGGAAACAAACACCGTTACGATTAATAGAGCCAGAACCATCACCCAAATCAGAATGCCGAGCATTAGAATCTCCCATATACACCATACCACGCACTGTTGGAGAAGGAAGAGCCTCAAGAGGGAGTCTAGCTGGGGCAGAATAGACATTACATAATTGGAGTACTCCATTCCCAGGTAGGACCTCAAATAGCTAAAAGGTCATGTCAGGATCAGTGGAGGTACGAAGAGGGCGATGTGGCAAGGAGCTATGTATGTAAGTCAGGAGACCATTCCTTACCAGATGAACATATGGCACATAACCTGAGAGGGGAGGAGCTTGCCCAGCCGTGAGCGGCCGTCCTGGAAATGCTTCTTGGAGAAAAATAACACTGGGATGATGACGAAAAACATAGGCCTTGATTTGAGTGAGCTTAGCATAACTGGTGATACCACATACATTCCAAGAGATGACATCCAGCTGGCAATCACTAGCGAACTCTGTATTTGGAGGTAGAAGTCCGGTGAGTGGTGGCAGATACGCGACCTGGAGAAGAAGATAGACCAGGAGAATGGCCTGACTCGAAAAGCTTTTCAAGGCGAGATGCAACAGTATCCATTTTTTCGGTAAGGGTAGTGACAGTTGAGATGATGGCCTGCTGAGCCTTGACCAAGGTGGAGAGTTTGGAGTCATTGGCAGCCTGAGCGGCAACCAGCCCATCAATCCTGGCTTCAAGGGCAGAAAAGCGGTTCTCGAGGGCCGTACATCATGCCATGAGGGTAGCAACAGACTTGCGGAGGGCCATGTCTGGAGGCGAGGCAGGGCTGGTAGTAGGAGCAGACTGGGAAGGTGGTGGTGGCGGTGGAGGAGGCGGAGCAATAGTAGAGACACATGCCTGAACCTGACGTCGAGTACATCCATGCCACACGTTAACCTCTGGCTGAAGCCATCGTGGACACTTCCATCGAGATGTATCCTCAGGAGGTGAAGGCTCAGAGGTGGAGGCAGCAGGACATGATGGTTCACCCCTGACAGGACACGTCTTGGAATCATGGTCTTCGGTACACCATGCACACTTCGGCCTGGCAGAACAGTACCAGGAGATATGCCCAACTCCTCAGCACCTGTAGCACCAAGGCTGGTCATTATGAAGTTTCCTCACCTCACACGGTGGAAGACAGGGGAGGCAATCAAAGGAAATCTCATTTGGAGGTGGATCGGGTTGACTCCAGACAACAACAATACGGCTAATTGGGGAACCATCTTGGAAAAAATGACGGGCAGAGTACACACCAGGGTATCCCTTGGCAAGTTTCGGGTCAACATCAATAGGAAAACGGGTAAGGATGTAGCTGGGGAACTTACGAGGCCTCTCGGGTGAGTCTTCAAGAATGAGAGACAGAGACATAAATTCACCAGCCTTCACTCTATCAATGATGTCCTGATGCTTCCTAGAGATGTAGACAAACCGGGAGGTTACAACAGCCATCTTGACTTCAGCCAGCTCACGCTGCAGCTGGAAGGCCCTGTTGACATCAGACAACCAATGCAGCTTTGTGTCCGTAGATGGGTTTCCAGAGAAGGAGAGCTTGACATAGTAATTTCTTGGGGCAAAAGCAAGAAGGTTGGACGAGGGCAAGGAGTTGGTATACAAAGAAGAAACACCACGTTGAAGCAGAGAAGGTACGTCATGCACAGCTGAAGCACCCTTCGCCGTCTTAGCAGCCGGAGGCAAACAGTCTACACCATTGGAATCCTGCAAGGAGTCGGACGAGGCATCAACGGGTCGCTTGGTAGAGGTTGAGGAGGTGAAAGGCTTCAACCTGAGCTGTGGAGTGACCGAGGATTGGGGGGAGGGTTGCGAGAAGGCAGCTCAGGCCAAGTCGGCCTCCAGGCAGGAAGCCATATCCGAATCCGCGCTCTCCATCAGGCCAGGCAAGGCCTAGATGGGAAGGGAACAACTGAACACACACGAACATACACACACAGAATCACAATAAAACAAACAAACCACAAACAACAATACCACAAACAGCAAAACCACAAAAAAAACGAGATAGAAAATATAAACAACCCCTATAACACCACAGACACAACAACTCACAAACAAGAACGTAGAAACAAGACAAACAACAACACAGGCAGAGCGCCAGGAACACGTCTTCACTCCAGGAAGGTTGGGGTGAGACTCCATTAACGGTACTGATCAGTGAGACTTATTTTGTGCTCATATTGCAGTTGAAAATATTTGTGGTGGCAACAACATCAGTCTTGGGTGTAGGTTCAGTATGAGACCAAACCTCATTTTCTTGAATAATTTATAGATATTGTGGTGCCTCTAAACCACCACAGCGACAATTCACATACACTAAACTACCACAACGACAATTCACACACACTAAACCACCACAACACACTAAACCACCACAACGGCAATTCACAGACTTCACACATGTGCATCAGTTAGTTCATCCAAATTCTCGTGAAACCAATCAGGCTAGTGAAGCTTCGACTCAAGAGTATATAAGCGCTGGAAATCTCCTATTATGATGCGAGGAAAGAGGAGATTGGATCGCAAACGACTCCATCACCAAATGTCTCGTATGCATCGGCGGTGATATCTCGACCCGTGATGTGTACTAATAGTACTCAGACTGAGTCAGAGCCAAGCGAACAGGCTGATCACTCTATTTTTACACCTACTATTATTACCCTCTTTAAGACTATTACCCCATCTACCAACTCCTATTCTTAGGCTGCAGCTGCTTTGCAGTCAGAGAAGCAAAAGAAGAAGTCAGACAAGTATGACAAAGTAAAATACACCACCCTTAATCCAAACAAGTCACTTCCTTGCACACACCCTACTCCCACTTCATCGGGGGAGAGAAGGGATAGCTCTTCCTCGGTGGAGTCTGGGAGACTCACTATTGATGAGGAAGCAATGGATGTCTCCGGACGCAAGAACCTGGAAAGGTCCCCAGGTAGCCGCTCGCCAGGCGACGGGCGGTACAAAAAGCCTAAGCGCTCAGGCCGACCCCGTAACTCTTAAACCGCCATGTTCACTGTACTACAGTGGAATTGTAGAAGTCTTGGGAATAAATTGAACAACATATCAATATTATTACACACACACAGGCCAGACGTCATCTGTTTACAGGAGACAGGGTTGGAGAATCACTCTGACCCACCACAATTTAAACACTACAACGCATACAGGAGAAACGATGGACACGGAGTAGCAATATACACACACCAATCACATCTACAGACACAAATAACATTAAACACTACTCTGGAAGCCGTTGCTTGCAGAGTGAAATTACTCAACACCTATATATCCATCTGCTCTCTTTACTGTCCGCCACGTGGCCTCATTGACATTGATTCATTACAAAATTTATTTAGTCAACTTCATGGTAGAAAATTGGTACTGGGCGACTTTAATGCCCATCACTGTCAGTGGGGAAGCTTAAGAACTGATGCTCGCGGGGGGCAGATGGCAGACATAATACTACAATCCAACCTCTGCCTCCTGAACGATGGTCATGCCACCAGGGTTGACGATCGTTCTGGTAACTTTTCGGCAATCGATTTGTCTCTGGCCTCCCCGGATATACACCAGGATTTTTCTTGGCATCCTGATTCCGACTCCCGTGGTAGTGACCACTTTCCTATCTGTCTCTCTTATTCACATCATACTATTTCGGCCCCTTTGGTACCAAAGTTTAATTTTAAGAGAGCAGATTGGGGGTCTTTCGGGAGTATCGTCGACCTAGATATATCCGGGGAGACCATAGATGAAAAGATGCGAAATTTAATACAAAACATTTTACACGCAGCCGAGGTTGCTATTCCCAAAACCTCCATAATTCGAAATAAGCGTGAAGCAACATTAGTGGTCAACGGATTACCGAGAGGCATTAAGGAAACGCAATAGGAGATACAGGATTTTTGACAAACAGCACACTCAGAACAACTTTATAGCTTACAAACGAGCGAGGGCTGAGGCGAGGAGAGTAATTAATAGAGCTAAAAAGGACTCTTGGCGGTCGTTTGTGTCCACGGTGAATCGCTTTACACCACTCACTAAAGTCTGGTCCACTATAAAGATATCAAATAACAAACGCCCATATACCCCCATCACCACTCTTCAAGTGGATAACAACATCTACGACGATCCCGTGGACGTAGCAAACGTACTTGCCAGGAGTTTCTCAAAAGTAAGCAGTTCAGCCAATTACGACCAACGTTTTCTCCATCACAAACGTATGGCTGAACTACAAGAGATAGACTTTGCTACAGAAGACGTAGACTACCCATACAACCGGGAGTTTACGATAGACGAACTTCTACTTGCCCTAAGATCCTGTAAAGACACCAGTCCTGGACCTGACACCATTACATACAGTATGATACGGCATCTTGGCCAGGATAACCTGGTCAAGTTGCTAGCGGTGTACAATAGGATTTGGGTATCTAACACCTTCCCAAATTCATGGCACTTTGTGTGGGTCATACCGATACCTAAACAGTCTGGTCGTCTTGTGAATCCCAGTTCATTTCGATCTATTGCGTTGCCTTCTTGCCTCTGTAAAATCATGGAAAGAATGATAAATAATAGGCTACTTTTTTTTTAGAAGCGAAGGGTTTATTGAGTGATCGACAGTGTGGCTTCCGGAAACACCGGAGCACAGTTGATCACTTGATGAACCTGGAGCATTACATTTCAAAGGCATTTGCCAATAAAGAATTCATGGTAGGGGTGTTCTTGGACATCTATAAAGCCTATGACATGACATGGCGACACGGTATTATGATGAAGCTTCACGGTTATGGTTTAAGAGGTAATTTGCCAATTTTCATCAACAACTTTTTGCGTGACAGAACTGTTTCTGTCACCCTTCCATGTAACGTAACATCGGACATTTTTGTCCAAGAGAACGGGGTGCCATAGGGAAGAGTGCTTAGTCCTACACTTTTTAACATCATGATCAATGATATTCTGTCATCAGCTCTAGTCTCCAGGAATCTTAAATTGATTTGATTGATTTATTGATGCCATTAGGCATCTGGCAGCGCAACAGCAATGGTCATATACCGCCCAACATAAAATGGTCATCTACATCATTAATAAAATATGTACAAAGATTAAATAATTTTCACTACCTCGAAAGGGAGAAGCAGCATGAATAAAACCCACGCCTTCCAAAAAATCATATATTAATGAAAGAAACCTACTTAAGTTAGATATATAAAAGAATTGAAATGTTAACGAAAGAAACATTAAACTTTAATTACCTAATAATTATTAGCCATAAATACAAAAAAATTCACAATTCGTGGGGAAGGCCAGCCTCCTCCACATAGGAGAGGGTGTTCCCTCCCACACCACAAGCCTCCTCCCCGAGGACCTGAGAGAGACTGTACGAACCGTCACCCTCCTGGTACTCAGAGAGGTGCCTACGACGAAGGTCACCAAGGCTGGGACACTCAACAATAAGATGCCGCACTGTCAAAGGGACCAGACAATCATCACAGTAAGGAGGGTGAGCCCTCTCCATTAAAAAGCCATGAGTCAATAATGTGTGGCCAATGCGGAGACGCACAAGAGCCGTCTCCCACCGGCGGGACAGGCCACTGTAGCTCCACAAAGCAAGGCGCTGGCGGATGTCGCGGAGCTTGTTAGCCCCGACGGCGTCTCATCTGTCCTGCCAGCAGGAACGAACGGTAGCATCTATGTAGGGTCGAAGGTCCACTGCAGGAACAGGATGATGCCTGGCAGGAGGCCGGGAATTGGAGACCGCAGCAGGGCGTCAGCCCGCTCATTCCCATCAACACCCACATGGGCCGGGACCCAACAAAAAGTGACTTTGCAGCCACGACGACCCAGGAGGGAAGAGATGGGACGAGTTAAAATTACACAAGGCCTGCAAGGCACTACAGGAATCGCTAAAAATAGTAAACGAAGGCTGAGGAAGAGTAAAAATTACTTGGAGGGCATATAAAATAGCCGAGAGCTCAGCAGTAAAAATTGACATGACAGAAGGGAGCCTGCCGCCACGGCAAAAGTCAGGAAAGACAACTCCAAAGCCAACTCCAGCATCAGACTTTGACCCATCAGTGTACACAGGGAGGGACTCCCTGTGAGTGAAGGCATGTTCTTAAAAGAGGGAACGAGCCACTGGAGGAGGAAGAGATTCCTTCTTGTCTGTAAAGCAGGTGCAGGGGAAAACTTCTAGAAAAAGCCATGGAGCCACCCTAGTGACCCTCACAGGACAAATCTGGAAGTCATCAATGCCCATCTTCTCCATAGCCTTCCTGACCCGGAAGCCAAAGGGCCATGGTGTACGAGAATGTAAAAGGTAGTACTGAGACATGATATCAGATGACACCGCCAAGCAGGGAAGGGAGTCAGGAAGTCGATGTAATCGATGCCAACAACGAACCATCAAGAACTGGCGACGGAGATCAAGAGGTGGCTCATTAGCGTCCACCAGGAGACTGGGGATTGGGGATGACCTGAAGGCTCCGGTCGCCAGACGTACTCCAGCATGATGAACAGGGTCTAAAACTCTGAGACGGGCATCGGTGGCAGAAGAGTACACCTCACACCCATAGTCGAGTTTTGACCTAATAAGAACATGGTATAGGCGGAGGAGGGTGGCCCGATCAGCCCCCCAGGATGTATGGCCCAGGACCCTCAACAGGTTAAGAGCCTTGAAGCAAGAGACCTTAAGTGTACGTAAGTGGGGAACCCAAGTCAAACGTTTGTCAAAAAGGAGACCCAAAAAGCGAGTCTCCTCGACACAACGTATCCGATGACCATACATGAATAAGTCTGGATCGGGGTGGATGCCTCGGATGCGGCAGAAGTGCATAGCAACTGTCTTAGAAGGAGAAAATCGGCATGCGCCGCTCCACCACTGACATACGGGAAGCAGCAAACCAGACTGCTAGGTCGTCAACGTACATCGAGTTAGCTATACCGTCTGGAAGGGATGAGGCAATGGCATTAATTGCTACTGCAAACAATGTGACACTGAGGACGCATTCCTGGGGGACGCCCTCCTCCTGTGCAACAGATGCTGAGTGGGTTGTACCAACCCTCACAGAAAAACTGCGATCACTGAGAAACTCCTTAAGAAAGCGTGGAAGGCGACCCCGCAGGCCATATAAATGGAGTTGCTGCAGGATGCCATATTGCCATGTAGTGTCATAGGCTATCTCTAAATCAAAAAATACACAGACAAGGTGTTGATGTCGTGCAAAGGCCTCACATGCAGCAGCTTCCAACCTGACCAGAGCATCTGTAGTGGAACGGTGTTTACGAAAGCCAGACTGGGAAGGAGACAGAAAATCACCCCGTTCCAAGAAGTATACCAGACTGACATTCACCATCTTTTCAAATAGTTTACAGAGACAGGAGGTCAAGGCAATTGGTCGATAATTGAGGGCAACACCAGAGTCCTTGCCCGGCTTGAGGAAAGGAAGGATGGTAGCAAACCTCCACCCTGAAGGGAAGACACCCTCCAGCCAGATTCTGTTATATAAAGCTAAAAGAAATGAGATCACCTCCTCACCCTCGTGTCGTAACATTGCATATGGGATGTTGTCTGGCCCAGGAGAAGTGTCGCCGCAGAGAGAGAGAGCAGAATGCAGGTCTCTCAGGGTGAATATATGGTTATAACATTCATTATCGTTCCCTTAGAAATCCAGGACAGTACGCTCCTTGGCTCTTAACTCATGCCTGACAGCCAGAGGTCGAGAGTCACGGCTGGAGACTTTTCCAAAAGCCTCCGCTATGGTATTGGCCACTGTCAAACCATCCATGATCTTAATTCCATTGACCTTAAGTACAGGTGGAGTACTAGGAGAAAACTTCCCCGCCATCTTACGGACTCTCCTGAACACTTGAGTGAGTGGAGTTTTAGTATTTTTTGAAGACACATAGGCCTTCCAAGATGCACGTCGGGCCTCTTTTAAGACTCGTCTAGCCCGGACCCTTGCCCGTCGGAAGTCCTCTAAAAGAGTTGGGACCCCACGATTGCGACGAAGGCGAGAGAAAGCAGCGCGCTTCTCCTGCACAGCAGTGGTGCAGATTGGTAACCACCAAGGGACAGGACATTTGGGAAAGTAGCCAGAAGTTCTAGGGATAGAGTTGAGAGCAGCAGAGTGGAGCATATCAGTGAAATATGTTACAGCCTCGTCAGAGCTACCAAAATTGGCTACAGAAGAGACCGAAGAAGTTAGCTCTCTAAAAAACTGCCCGTCAGCCTTCTCTAATTTCCACCTAGTAAGACGAGACTGTGGTTCATACCTGTTACCTTCTAAAAGTATAAGGAAATAGTCATTGCCATATAAATCAGGCAACACTCTCCAATTAAAATCCAACAGAGCACTGGGTGAGCAGAGGGAAATGTCAATAGCGGTAAAAGTCCCAGTAGGGCTATTAAAATGTGTCACATCTCCCGTATTTAAAACCTCTAATCCCTCATCCTCAATAAAAGAAGCCAATAAAACACCCCTGGGGTTGACCGAACTGTCACCCCACAGAGGATGACGACCATTAAAATCACCCAATAAAATAAAGGGAGAGGGAAGGTCCCGTACAAGACGGTTGAGATCACCCCTCTCAACTATAACACTGGGAGGAAGGTATAGACTGCACATAGTGTACGGGCGGTCCATAAATACCTTAACTGCAACAGCCTGCAGCGGAGTGTCAAGCTCCAGGCTCCTGCATGGAATATCTCGGCGAACTAGGATGGCAGAGCTACCATGGTGACCCTGCCCTTCAAATGAATTGGAATAAAATGCAGAGTATGATGGAGGACTGGCAGGAATGTAGTCCCCAAGCATTGTCTCTTGGAGAGAAACACATGCAGGAGAGAAGCTAGAGAGAAGAACGCGCAGTTTCTCCAAAGAAGCACGCAAGCCACGGCAATTCCACTGAAGGACATTGAACAGTGTTACTTTAGTACTGATTTTTGGGAAGCCTCACGGAGGCACTTCCCACTACCAAATCGACCTGAGGGTTTACTTAACCAATAAGATTTGTCTAAACCTGGGCCACTAGAAGAAGAGCGAACCCGAGGAGTAGTACTTGGGGCAGTAATTGGGACCTGTAGACGAGTCCCTGAAGCATCTGATATGTTAGAAGAAGATGAAGGTATATGAGCTGGGATATTCTTTGAAACAATTACATTGGTATTGTCCTGTACAGCAGTGTTATCACTGACACAGGCAAATACATCAACATCCATAATACAGGTGGTAGAATCACTCCGCTTCTCAAGCAGAAGAGAAACTGAATCTTTCGGAGTCACAACATCCGTGGCATCCACATTAACTTCACGCCCCTCTGATGATCCCGAAGGAAGCTTGCGAGGAGGAACTTCTGTTGAATCAAGAGATTCATCAGAGCCACGAGAACGCTTCTGGTGAAATTGAGAGGAAACTATGGATGAGTCCACAGAGATGGTTGCCTTACAAGGTGGAACATCTATAGAGTCAAGTGCCTCAGAGGAACCACGAAGGCGTCTCTGTGGCAGTTTAGGTGACTTAAGTTTCCTTTTGGGAGAGCGTGTGGCAGCGTGAACCTCTACCACATGGACACCTTTAGCTAAAGTCTGAGAATTGTCATCAGTTGAAGGGTCACCAGAATGAGTGTCTGATAAAGTTTCCAAGACAGAGAAACTATTATGTAGTGTAACCTTAGAAACGCTCTCACTAGAGCAAAAAGCAGCTGCCTCTTGAGAGGGTTGAGAGGGTGCTGCAACCAATTTAGGGCGAAGGGAGGAGGCATATGTCTTCACACCACCATCCTTCTGTCGCCTGAAGTTGAGTTGCCGTCTGGCACTGCCTATGCTAATGAATTGGGTATTAGCCAAGTGGAGGATATCTTGCTCAAGGAGGTACATCTTACATTGGCGAGAACGCAAGGGGTGAGCATCTCTACAGTAAAAGCAGTAACTCTCTGACCGACACTCAGAAGTACGATGTGAGTCAAGAACAGAACAATTACCACACCGGGAACGGTTGTTGCAGTTCCTCCTCCCATGACCAAACTCATAACAACAGAAACACTGTAGGGGACGCTCAACAAAAGGCTTTACCTCAAATGAGGTGGAGTTAATGTTAATGCGATCTGGGATATGCGAGCCATAGAAAGTGAGGATGATCATATTTTTACTGCCTTCATCTTCGTTACTCGTTGGACACTGTCTGGGCACATAGCGAGAATGTCCTCTTCTGAGAATTCATACAGGTTCTCATTATATATACGCCCCTTGCTATAATTAAATGTTCGATGTGGTTTAATAGATTCAAACATGCTATCAGAAGGACAGGGGAGATTGAGGAGCATCATAGCCTGTGTAAGATCTTTGGCTCTGATTAAAATGCCCTTACCATATTTCTTTATGTGGCCCATTGGTAATAATCCAATTTCTTTCTCCAGATACCGGGAAGCATGGATAAGGTTTCCACGTCCCTCCCTGTATTAAGCCACAAACCAAAAGGGTGTAGGAAACCGACGTTCCTTTGGAACATGCTCTACAGAGTCATCAAATATGGTAGGGCAGTAGTCATTGTCACTGTCAATTACATTGATGGACCGCATCATCTGAACTTTAGATTGAGTATCCCCCACCGTCAGAGAATCTTTTACCTCAAATGCTGCTTTGGCAGCAGCATTGTATTGAAAGTAATATAGCACCGATTAGACCTACAATCACTGTTATATGTGATTCGGATTCGAAGAACTACTCCAACACACTTAAAAATGGAGTGGATAGCGCTATAGGAAAGGGATGCAAGTACATTCGTTAACATTAACGTGTCCAAATCGCTAACAGGGTTCTTCGACACAACACCCGACCTGCTAGGTCTAGTCTTATTTGCAGCTTTCTGCATATTACCACGACCAGAGAGTGAGTCTCGAGGGCCTGGTCGACCACCGCTCGAGGAAGAGATTGGTGCTTTTCTTTATCCATATATCATTGATTTGGTGTTTTTGGCCCCAGGAGCCAAGAGCTACTACCTACCGGGCAGATGAGGGGACCGAGCGCTGGTCGCTGTGGGCGGGGTACTTCTTCCTCCACGGGGCCACTCGTTTTAAAAAGCAGCCCCAATGGCTCAAAAATTTGCCCACGACGGTGCTGAGACCCCCTTCCCCAACATCTCCCGGCCCAGAAACCCAACCATCCAACATAGGATGGCGCCTAGAGGGCAGTTCCTCCGGAGGGCAGCGCTGTTGGCCCGTACTGGCAGCCTAATGCATGGGAACCATTTAGTTTGGTCTCTGACTGGCGACCTTACTAGCATGGGAAGCCCTCTCTCCCCGAAATCGGGGCAGAGCAGGGGCCGCAGCTCCCTCTAGTCTAGCTCGTCAGGTCTCAGAGACACGCAAGCCCCCCCACCACGTCAAGGCGGTTCCCGTTGGAGGGGGGAATCTTAAATACTCGTTGTATGCTGACGATTGTGCAATGTGGCACTCGTCACGTAATGCACTGTTTTCAGTAGGACGGATTCAAGCAGCGCTTGATTCTATCCACCAATGGGCCTTACAGTGGGGCTTTAAGTTTTCCGTTCCTAAGTGTACCGGAGTAATTTTTAGTAAATGTAAAGTACTTAAAATTAACGTAACGTTAGATGGCCAACCGGTACCATTTCAAAATTCTGTTAAATTTTTAGGAATTCATTTTGACCAAAGATTAAATTTTACACATCATGTTAATAATTTGCTTGTTCGTTGTGAAAAACCTTTAAATATACTTAAGTACCTATCAGGTACCAGGGACTGCGACAAGTTTATCATTAGCATGATATCGCCGTGGGAGACACCCAACTTCGGCGTCAACACTTGGTGGTTACCATCATCGAAAAAAAAGGAAATACACCACCTGTTTGGAAGGATAATCTGCAGTCACCTGGGGTCTCACCACGTGTACACTGACGGCTCCAAGTCGCATGAATGTGTGAGTGCGAGTGTATGGTCGAATGAATGTGAACTTAGGTATAGATTGCCGACACATACACCTGTGTTTACAGCAGAACTTTTTGCAATAGACAAAGCCATAGACTATGCACTAAATTCTCATCATAATTCAATAGTAAATTTCTCAGACTCAAAGTCAGCCCTTCAGGCAATTAACTCATGTCAAACTATTTCAAATGAAATCCAAGGTCGCATCATTAATAAGTTGCACTTATGCAACAAGTCCTTCACTCTGATCTGGGTGCCCGGGCATTGTCGTATCTATGGAAATGAACGGGCAGACTTACTTGCGAAATCGGCGGTAGAGCATGAGGAGACTTGGGATGTCTCTCGTGATCTGCAGTCGTGTCTATCCCTCGGAAAGAAATCAATTAATCTTCTGTGGCAAAGTCAGTGGACCAGACTTAATATCAACACCATCAAGCCTCAACTGGGTGATTGGGCCACTGCCAACCGGCCCAATCGATTAGAAGAAAGGATTCTGGCAAGACTGAGAACAAACTGCACCAGAGTAACTCATTTAGAACCTTATTTAGACAAACGTTTTCCACCGCATTGTAACATCTGCAATCCGGTGTTATCAGTCATATCATCCTGCATTGTCGGCGATTTGTGGGGGAACGTGCTTCCCTCATAAGTTACTGCGATGCAGTAAAAGTCCCCTTCACACTCTCAGCTCTCTTAGGTGATGGGGATGGTGGTGTGACTGATAAATTGATGACTTTCTTGAGAGAGACCGAACTGATCAGAGTGATGTGACTTTATATGTCTTTTGTTTGTTACCATTTTGTATATATTTTTGAATTTATAAATATTTTTTGTGTTGTGTATATTGTATATATATATGACGTATTAGCTAGGTTTAGCGATTGTCTAAGATAGGTTTTAGCGATTTGTCTATCTAGGTTTAGTGATTGGCTGGAATAGGTATAAGTCTAGTTAGCTATTGGTTGAGTAGGTACAGCTGGCTCCACTGCCGCGAGGGCCAGTGCAGTATTGTCAGCGTTCCCTCTCCCAGGCTTGAACCACAAACTTCGATCCGAGATACACACCTGAATCATTCACTAGTGAGAGAGATGGTATTGGGGGTTGGCAGGCTTGTATGCTGAGCGAAACGAATGACAATGAAATAATTATCTGTATGTGAGCAATTTTGTTTTTATGTGGATGCAGATATAGGCACCACATGATTCCTGATATATTAATTTGCTATATTTCATGGTGCAGAATACTACATTGTAATGCTCGATAATCAGGTTTTGATTTGCTATTAAAATTATAAATGAAGGACACCATAGTATGGGAACATATTCCATGCACCTGTGGCCAGTTTATGGATGTTCTGATAATATTAACATATCAGGCATGAGAGCCCTTATCCTTGCGCTGGGGTCAAATGTATTTGCATAGCAAGGACGGAAACTGAAGTTTGGTGGTAAAGCTAAAATTGCAGGTTTAACAGGTGTTATACATTTTTTTTTTTTTCATGAACTGGAATTAGCCTTGTAGACGAGGCTGGTGCAATTCTTGTGCAGAGTGCAGATGAACTTCCCTTGGCTTCCACCTCCATCTTATTCCTACCCTACTCTCCCCACCCTACTCTCCCCATCTCTCTCTCTCCCTTCGGCTATTTCCTTTACCACTTAGTGTCTACATTATTAGTATTGGGGCTATATTTAACAAGACAGGTACGTTTTAGTGTAGGTTGTTCTTGTCATTATTTATGCTTTCCGATCTCGTCTTTTATTTATTAAATGAATGTCACTTGATCATCAAACTGTCACGTAGGCCTCGTCCACTTGGACTGACACTTCGCCACACACACACAGACAAAAGCGATAATTTTGCCAGTCCCCCTCTTGATCGCTTGCATCTGCCTGAATCTGACCCGTGTCTGAGGTGGAAAATGTCTGTGTTTTCACTGCTCCCTCGCCCAGGTGTGAACCACGAACTTCGGTTCACGAGAAACGTCTGAAGCACTTATTACTCTCGTCGCCTGGATGCCCGCGGGCCGACCGGCTGTAGGAGGTCATTGTGAAGGAGGGAATCTGGGCACGATTCTGATTACATTACATTCAATAGTAAGGAAGTAATTAATACTCATGTAAGCTTAAGTGTAACAACCATAAATTTAGGAATGTTCTTATCACAGTATTTGCCGAGCAATTCTGCAAGACAATAACGAAGAATAACGTAAGCCGTAAAACGATAAATACCAGTAATTACACTGATAGATGTGCTACATGTTATCAATTTTAGTACTGAATTCTCTAAAGAAATGCACCACCTGCCATGCATTGGGTTTCTGCATGAAGAGAGCTTGGGAACTTCAGTTTCCGTCCTTGCAATGCGAATACATTACTGCAAATATATAGGATTTACTTATCCCGGTTTTATTTGACGTAATCATTAAAGGAGACAGATGATGGATAGTTCATGGTGCCGATGGTTGGATTATCTAATATCCTCAGTTCTTATGTAATTGTTCCTCAAGTGTCAGCGAAGTCAGTATATCAGAGTGCTGAGTTTGACCCCGGCGCAAGGATAAGGGCTCTCATGCCTGATATGTTAATATTATCAGGACATCCATAAACTGGCCACAGGTGCATGGAATATGTTCCCATACTATGGTGTCCTTCATTTATAATTTTAATAGCAAATCAAAACCTGATTATCGAGCATTACAATGTAGTATTCTGCACCATGAAATATAGCAAATTAATATATCAGGAATCATGTGGTGCCTATATCTGCATCCACATAAAAACAAAATTGCTCACATACAGATAATTATTTCATTGTCATTCGTTTCGCTCAGCATACAAGCCTGCCAACCCCCAATACCATCTCTCTCACTAGTGAATGATTCAGGTGTGTGTCTCGGATCGAAGTTTGTGGTTCAAGCCTGGGAGAGGGAACGCTGACAACACTGCACTGGCCCTCGCGGCAGTGGAGCCGGCTGTACATAGATTAGTTTATAAGCTAGGATGTAAAATTAAGAAATATTATATTTGTATAAAGTTACAAAAAACAACAAAACAATTGGTGTATAAGTTTAGTTTTAAGTTTAAATGTAATAATAATAATAATAATAATAATAATAATAATAATAATAATAATAATAATAATAATAATAATAATAATAATAATAATAATAACAATAATAATAACAATAAATGCATAGAATAATATGCAAAAAGCTAAATTATAAATAATAATAAATAATAAAATAACATGAAAATAAATTAAAAAATAAATTAAATTAAATAAATTAAAGGCCTTAATGACCAACACCAAGGTCGATAGGCCAGGAAAAAAAAAATGAAGCAGTTTTTCTTGATGCGACACTCGTGCGAGACGGACGTGTTTTCTGGCAGCAGCTAGTTTTGCACCCGTTTAGTAGAGTTGTAGCACTCTGGTAGAGTAAATAAAGATACTCAGGTGTCATTTTCCTCCTTATCCTTAGTTAGGTACAGTAGGTTTCTGTACCTATTTATTCACAGCAACTTTGCTTGTATGCACGGGTTGAATCCCCCCCACTGATCGCTCTGGGGTCAGGATAACCTGAGACGCGGCCACCTCGTATTGTCTTGAGAGGTTGTTGTGAATGTAGATTTCCTCCCTGGATAGCGTTTACTTCCCTTGATTTTCCGGCGCACGAACACTCACTTTCCCCGTAGGGGGAAGTGAGTCATGATGGAACCCCCTCCCGCCCTTCCCCCCTATGGGGGGAGGGGTCATGACCCGGCTCAACCCTCAATACGGCCTGAAAACGCAAAGTTTGTGACTATTCGCGCATCTGGGACAACTTCTATAACAAGTGTCAATCCCTTCATTATTAAGAAGGTGATTGACTATTGTTGTGGCGAGGTGGACCAGGTCAAGAAATTGTCGAATGGATCCCTCCTTGTTAAGACGATAAATGCTGGCCAAATCAATGATCTTTTGAAGACGACCAAGTTTCATTGTTACGATGTTGTTTGTTCGATTCCTGAGTCCATAAACTCATGCAGGGGTGTTGTCTCCTGTAGGGAGTTCTTGTACAATTGCCTGCACTTATAACTGGTACAGGAGAAGAGGACTGACAATGCTGAGTTTATAAGTGCTGGCAACTGTACATGGAGGAGACAGACATCGTCCATGAAATGAGAGATCAGGATGTCATTGCTGCACGTCGCATTTCCCGTTTGCAGCATGGCGAGAGAATTAAGACTGCTTCGGTTATTTTGACTTTTGGAAAGGCTTCACTACCTGAAACTATTCGAGTTGGATATGAAATTTGTAATATAAGACCGTATATTCCGAACCCTTTGAGATGTTTTAAGTGCCAGAAATTTGGACATGGATTGAAATTTTGCCGCTCTGTTGTCTCAGTCTGAGGGAAATGTTCGAGTCAGGATCATGCTGATAAAGATTGTACGTCTGAGGTTGAGAAGTGCGTGAATTGCATGGGTACCCATCCTTCTTCCTCTCGGGCATGTCCCGTGTGGGAGGTGGAGAAGGAGATCGGCGCGGTGAAGGCTACTTCTAGTGTCTCGTATTTCGAGACAAGGAAGACCGTTATGGCGTCACGTGCAACACCGACCCCTAACACTTCCTATGCTTCGGTTGCGATGGCCCGACCCGTGATGAAGACAATCTGTATGCAGACTGAACCTGTTCCCTGACTACCACCACTTTCTGAGATTTTCTCTAAGATTTCCGACCCAACCCCCTCTACTTCATCTTCTTCTTCTACTGAACATGTTTCATGCAACTCTCAATCTATCTCTTCAACCCCTGATGTATCTGCACTGTTGTACACTGATGTTATTAATACTTCTCCGAAACAGAATGGTAAGAAAAACCGTAAGAATTAATTCAATATGACCCCCCTCAAGAAGCAACCAAACTCTCACGTGATGGCCCAGCCTACCCCTGTGAGAGGAGATAACAGGTCTCGCTCCTCGGAAGGGAACATGGAGGTGTCCATCGACAACCGCCGATCGAGGCCCGGTGGTGGAGGTACTCCTCCAAAGAATAAGAAGAAGGCAAAGTACTCTTAGGCACTTCATTAACCCCTTTAAACCTCCATCATGTATAATATTCTCCAGTGGAATTGTAGAGGTATTAGGAATAAAGCACCACAACTTGCACCCGTGCTAGATCAACACGTGCCTCAGGTAGTTTGTCTGCAGGAGACTTTATTGAGAGATCAGCCTGATCCTCAACTTTTTAAACACTACCATTCGTACAGGAAACATGACGGTCATGGAGTAGCTATTTACGTTCAGAAGTCAATACCCCATTCAGCAGTGGGGCTGAATTCTCCTCTGGAAGCCGTCGCATGCAGAGTGAAATTCGGCAACACGTACCTGACAATTTGCTTTATGTACTGTCCACCACTTGGTCGCATTGATGACGATGATTTTACTTCACTTTTTGATTCATTGTTCGGTAGAAAATTAATTCTTGGCAATTTTAACGCCCAGCACCATCAGTGGGGTAGCTTTAGGTCGGATGGACGTGGGAATCAGATTGCTGACCTTTTATTACTTTCCAACCTATGTTTACTGAATGATGGTAGTGAGACTCGTGTAGATGATCATACCGGCCAAACCACATGCATTAACTTATCCTTATCTTCCTCCGAAATACTAACAGACATCACTTGGGCAACATATGACGACTCCCTGGGAAGCGATCACTTACCCATCTGTCTTACTTATTCATGCGGCAACTTTCGGCCACCCCCACCACTACCAAAATTTAAATATAAGAAAGCAGATTGGGGATACTTCTCAGGGATCGCCAATCTAGATATCTCGGGAGAATATATAGATGACAAAGTCGAACACATACAGACATCCATTTTACACGCAGCCGAGGCTGCTATTCCTAAAACTCCTACAACCCACGATAGGCGAAAAGTTCCTTGGTGGACACCAGAATGCCGACAAGCGCTCACTAAGCGTAATAGCCGATACAGGATTTTCGACAGAGAGCCAACACAAGCTCACTTCATTGCCTATAAGGCAGCAAGGGCTGAGGCGAAGAGAATAATTAAGTCAGCAAAACGAGACTCCTGGAGGAGTTTCGTGTCCACGGTGAATCGTGCCACCCCACCTGGTCAGGTCTGGTCCACAATTAATATTTTTAATAACAAGTACACCCGTACGCCCATCACCACCCTTGAGGTGGGCGGTAACATCATCGACGATCCCGTGGACATAGCTAACACCATTGCTATACAATTTGCTGACGTAAGCAGCTCAGCTGACTACGACCCTCGTTTTCAAGACCACAAACTGGAGGCTGAGCTGCGAGAGATAGACTTTGCCACAGAAGACGTAAATTCTAACTACATCAAAGAGTTTACGATTAACGAACTTCTCCTCGCCCTGAAATCCTGTAAAGGCTCCAGTCCCGGCCCCTCAGCCATTACGTACGGTATGATTCAGCATCTTACTCAGGGCAACCTGAGTAAGCTGATAGCGGTGTTTAATGAGATTTGGACATCTCGAACGTTTCCAAACTCATGGCACTAGGCGCATGTCGTACCGATACCTAAACGAGACGGTCGCCTTACGAATCCCAGTTCGTTTCGTCCTATGGCGCTGACTGACTGTCTATATAAGGTCATGGAACGTATTGGTAAATAAAAGACTAGTTTTTGTCTTAGAGTCGAAGAATGTGTTAAATGTTCAACAGAGTGGATTTCCTCAACATTGGTCCACTCTAGACCATTTAATGCATTTGGAGCATTGCATTGCCGAGACATTTGCTCGAAAACATTTCATGATAGGAATATTTTTGGATATTCAAAAAGCATACGACATGACATGGCGTAACGGACTACCACAGAAACCTTACGCCTATGGCATAAAGGGTAATTTGCCTATATTTATCAGTAACTTCCTTGCTGACAGGACATTTTCTGTCAGGTTGCCCTATAACGTAACATCCTACATATTTGTCCAAGAAAATGGGGTGCCCCAAGGAAGTATACTTAGCCCGACTCTTTTCAGTATTGCTCTTAATGATATTCTGTCATCAGCTTCTGTTCCCCGAAACCTTAAATACTCACTGTATGCCGACGATTGTGCATTGTGGCACTCATCCCCCAATGTTTAATTTTCGGCGAGGCTGATTCAATTGGCACTTGACTCTGTCCATCAGTGGGCCTCGCAGTGGAGTTTTAAGTTTTCTGTTCCTAAGTGTGTCGGCATTGTTTTCACACGTAAACGTAGAGTACCTGATTTGTATATTACTTTAGATAATCAGCCGATACCTTTTCAAAATTCAGTAAGATTCCTAGGCCTACATTTTGACAGTAGGCTTAATTGGAGAAGTCATATTAATTATTTGCTTGTTTGTTGTAGAAAGGAATTAAATGTCCTCAAATATTTATCTGGTAAATCATGGGGAGCTGACAGAACATCTTTATTGATGGTGTATAAGTCCCTCATACATTCAGAGCTTGACTATGGCGCACAGGTGTATGGGTTGGCGTCTGAGGCGACACTCAAGAGATTGGATGTTTTTCAGAATGTATGTTTAAAATTATGTCTTGGAGCTGTTCGATGTACAGTTGAGCAAGTAGAAAGTGCAAGTAAAATATGAGTATATATGTCCACATCTGGCTACCACTCAAAATTTCAGTCAGTCACGTACTACTTTACATTGGCACTGGAGGCTTAGTGATTTAATGATAAAAATACCAGGGTTTACTATAAAGAGCTGACAGATATTGCTATAAACACTCATATTTTTCTTGCACTTTCTACTTGCTCAACTGTACAACTCCCGGACAGATCAATGGTCCATACCCCATCCATCAGCGACTTGGTTTGGTCCTGGTCGGATCTGGTAACAGTTGCAGGTGGAGGGAGGGGGGATGTTAGTGGGAGAGGAGGAGAGAAATGTAGGCGGAGCTATATAGGAGGGTAACGAATGATCAGGTAGAGAGACGTGTGTCAGGAGGAATGAATGAAACATACACTGTGAACGGTATCGAATCACCAACAGTTTAAAGCAGGGTTCTTCAATCTTTTTCAGTCGTGACCCAGTTTTTACTATGACATCATTCTCGCGACCCATACAGAAAGATATTTTACAAATGATCAGAATTATCAACCTAAGAAAATACAAGGCCAGACGCTGAATCATAATATTTATGATTAAAAGGCATTCTAACCAGAATTATAAACACTGCCTCACCTACCCTCTCTCTCTCTCACACACACTCATTCAAGAAGGCTAATATTTTTGCAATGATTTTGTTTTATTTATAATTAAATATATGAATATTCGATTATAAAAATATGTTAGGTGGATTCATGTATGAACTTCATATTTATTTTATTGTCACGAATATTATTATTCTATTTTATTCATGTATTTATTTTTGTGAGCCTGCGCCCCGGTTTGGAGGAATTCGGGACTCGTAATTTGAAGAACCCGGGTTTAAAGAAGTGCATACTGCATTAACGTAAGTGGATATAGAAGAGAAGAAATGTGATGATTTGAGGCGAGAGTGAGGGGGAAGAGGGTAAGAAAAATGAAGGTGATTAGTTAAAAAGTAATAACAAACAAATATAATTAGAATATCTGTTACATTATATCCTTTAAATAAAGGCACTGTCTTTGGTTCACCATCGTAGTGGGATAGACTACTGAATATATATTATCCTTTGGATATTAGACAGCTATCCCTGTATTCCTTTTATCCCTCGTGCTTACCCCGTAAGGGAGTATTGCCTGTAATGATGTGGGCAATACTTTAAGGGTTTTGGCGCCCCTTCGGCCCCAGCCACTAGCTTACATTTCTTCAACTGTCCCTCCTTTCTTCCTATTTCCTTCTTGCTTGCTGTCACACCTCTCTATCTCCTTTTCCTGGTGCTATATGACCTCGGTGTTGCGCCACCTAATATCAATCAAATCCCTCGTGCTTGTAGTCCACCCTATTTATCACCTTCTCCCAAGCCCAGCTGTTTTTTTTTTTTTTTTTTTTTTTTTTTTTTGGCAGAAGGCGGTTTAATTTTCTAACTTTTTTAATAATCATATTTTTCAACAAATTCATTAAGCTATTTACCAGGATTTTTTCTTCTAAATATGCATTTCCTTAAAAATAATCAATGTTAAACTTAAATAGGCGCCGCTATATGGCGTTTTCAATAAACTTGGTCTAATTTTATGCATAGGCTATATATATTACAGTATCTCTCAAGTAACTGGCAACCTTACACATCCTCCCTACTGTCTTATCCCTCTCTCGCTTGTCCTTCCCTCCTTTCTTACCGTTTATCTTTTCTTTCTCATACTTTTAACCTTCTCATTCGTTCTTAAAAAGTTTTAATGACATAGGCCTTTCTGCCTTATCACTTATAGTCCAATTATATGATTCGAAAAACTGCGGCTGAGATTATGTTGTTGATCGCATTTTGGTTCTCAATATGTAGAGGTTGATTGATTGATTGATATTAGGCGCTGCAACAGCGAGGTCATATAGCGCCAGAAAACGGTGATAGAGAGGTGAGACAGCAAGCAGGAAGGAAATAGAAAGAAAAGAGGGATAGTTGAAGAACTAAAAGCTAGTGGCTGGGGCCGAAGGGGCGCCAAAACCCTTAAAGTATTGCCCACATCACTAATGCAGGCAATACCTACCGAAAACGATCGCTGGCCACCCCGGCTTGTGGGATCCTCCTGCAGTGGGAACATCTGCTGCATGGGGCCCTCAAGTCGGTGGCTGTGCGGCTTCACTTCCTCTGTCATGCGCTAAGGTACGACCTGTCTAGTGGGGATCGACTCATCATGTAAAATATAGTGCCCTGGGAGTCTAGTTCCACCAAAATTATTACTGACTGGCTCCCCACCGCCAAGTCCCAGGCGCCGGAGGTGGAGGTCAGATAATTGTTCCGGAAGATCCTCATTAGAAACCTAGCGTCATTCCACTTGTACACTGATGGCTCTAAGACAGATGAATGTGTGGGTGCAAGTGTATGGTCAGCGAAGTGTCGTCATAGATACCGGTTGCCCGTATATGCATCTGTGTTTACTGCAGAATTATTTGCCATAGCCAGAGCTATAGCTGAAAATTCAAATTACGACAGTTTTGTCATCTTTTCAGATTCACAGTCAGCCCTTCAGGCAATTAAATCTTGCAAAACGACTAAAAATGAAATCCTGGGCAATATTATCAATAAATTACATGTGTCTGCAAAGTCCTTCTCTCTGATCTGGGTGCCTGATCATTCTCGAATCTTCGGTAATGAACAGGCTGACTTACTTGCAAAGTCGGCGGTAGAACTTGAGGAAATGTGGGAAGTCCCTCGGGAGCTACAGTCGTGTCTCTCTTTCGGTAAGAAATCAATTAATCTTCTGTGGCAAAGTCAGTGGACCGATCTGGCTATTCCCACCATCAAGACCACCATTGAAGACTGGCCCTCAGCTTATCGTCAACATCGCCGCAAGGAAGTTGCACTTGCAAGATTAAGAATGAACAGCACACTTTTAACTCATATGTTGCCTTATATCAATCATAGTTTCCCACCACAATGTAACACCTCTGGTGTGGTGCTATGAATCAGTCACATAATTTTGCACTGTAGTAGGTATGTTGGGGAGCGTCAGCCTCTGGCTGCCTATTGCAGGGTAAATTAAGTCCCCATGAATCTGAACTGGGATCCTGGTGTGACTGATAAATTGATGACTTTCTTGAAAGAGACCGGACCACTCAGAGAGTTGTGACTTAGATTTTATTATTACTTATGTGTGAAATGGGTATTCTTTTTATTTTACATATCTATACTTATATGTATGGCCTGAATTACCACAACACAACTGAATCACCTACCTACACCTCAATCAACCGCCAACTGTCGTTCGTCTCCCAGCCATTATATGCCTCTCAACTCCATCTTTCCACCTCGCTTCAATATGAAGATGCCAATAAGTCCATTACCATCACCATAGAACCGTCCTGCTATACATTAATCACCAGCATCCAGCTACCCATACGCTCCACATGACCAAACCACCTCATGATATTCATTTTTACACTCACCAGCACATTCACATCAACACCACTTGGGTCACATACTCATCCATTCACCAATCTATCACACCATATTACATCACACACACGTTACAAAAAGTTCATTCTACATTATTTGAAGAACGTATATATATTATTTTATGTACAGTAGCCCAAATAAGTTCGCCGACAAAATATTAACTTACTGGCAACGTCGACTGCTATCACTCTCGTCCCAAGCCTTTATCATCTCTCCATATGTATCAACAATCAGTGTTGCCAATTTTTTTTTCCTCACAGGTGTGAACCCTGAGAGTTTAGACTCGTGAGCGTAGACGAAGGATATATATATATATATATATATATATATATATATATATATATATATATATATATATATATATATATATATATATATATATATATATATATATATATATATATATATATATATATATTCTCATTGTTCACACTATAGAACAATTCACTCTTTGTGGCCGCGCGGGTAGGCACAGCGAGTAGCGGTGTGTGTGTGTGTGCTGTCCTTGTCCGCCCTGGACTCTCCTGCTCTATCCCTACCTGACCTTCGCCACACCTCTGTGTACAATTTTTTTTTTTTTTTTTTTTTTTTTTTTTTTTGTAGGGGCAAAACCTGCAAGCACATCCCCTCAAAACAGTATCCCTCTCCATAAACTTTGCATTTTACATTATTTTCTTCAGAATTAACCCCTACTTCCCACACATGTGAATCCACAAGTTTACTACCGATTCAGAGAGAGAGAGAGAGAGAGAGAGAGATTAGCAAGGTGTGGTAGAGAGGTCGCATGGACAGGTCTACAGCTGGGTAGAAAGGGATAAGGTAGGTGAGTGTGAGTGTGTGTGTGTGTGTGTCTGTCATAGACTTTGCTATATAACACAATATTCGATCTTGCAATAAAGAAAATGATAACTAAGAGAGAGAGAGAGAGAGAGAGAGAGAGAGAGAGAGAGAGTTACATAGAGTTACATAGAAACACAGACCACAACAGACCTTACGGTCCAAACGAGGTGACCTGATTAGAAGGTTACTGGTAGAGAATGAATTACTCCCCAGTGATAGTCGTAGGTAAGGATAGCAAAGTAGAAGGCTCTCTCCCCACCCTCCACTCCCTCCGGCCTGAGCCGTACAGGAAATAAAGTCAGGAATGGGAACCTTGTGGGGTTGGCAGAAATACTCCACAAGGAAATTTTTTTATAGGAAAGATAGAAAGTAGGTGAAATTTGGCTAACTTGCCACCTGTAATGGGCAAAAATTATTCATTAGTAAACATTGTAAGTCGGGGATTAGACGCAAGGTGTTTATCTAAGCGACGTTTGAAGCTGTCTACGGTGTTACAGTCAATTACGTTACGGGGAAGCCCATTCCATAAGTTGACGACTCGGTTAAAAAAGAAATTCTTTGATTCGTGCGAGTTAAAAGATTTGCCTATGATTTTGCAGCCGTTTCCTCTCGTGTAGTTTGATTGATCAATAGTGAAATATTTGTTGCAGTCCATATTATCAATGCCTTTGATTATTTTAAATACCTGGATTAAGTCACCTCTCAGTCTACGTTGTGTCAATGGGAATAGATTTAATTCGCTTAGCCGCTCATCGTACGTTTTATTTCTCAGACTTGGTATCATTTTAGTAACTCTACGTTGGACTCGTTCCAATTTTGCTATATCTTTCTGGTAATACGGGCACCAGGCTTGAATACAATACTCCATAAGGGGACGGACCAAGGAATTATACAAAGTGAGGATTGTGTCTTTAGATTTATACTCGAATGCTCTGCCGATAAAGCCGATAGTTTTATTTGCTTTCTTAATTACTTGCGTACACTGCTGACTGGGTTTTAGGTTACTTGATACTGTTACCCCTAAGTCTGTCTCTCGATCCACGCTTTTAAGTTGCTTACCATTTAACGAGTAGTTTGCTGCTACGTTATGATGTCCGATGTGGAGCACTTTACATTTATCTGAATTGAAGGACATTTGCCAAGTTTTCGCCCAATTTGACAATTTATCGAGATTATCTTGCATTTCTTTAGTCTGTGCGTCAGTGAGTACTGTATTTGCAATTTTGGTGTCATCGGCAAACTTCGATATTATGCATGAGAGGCCTTCGTCTATGTCGTTTATGTAAACTAGGAATAGGATTGGCCCTAAAACTGACCCCTGTGGCACCCCGCTTGTAACGCCTGTCCAACTAGAAGATTTTCTATTTATTACCACGCGTTGTTTTCGGTTTCTTAGCCAGTTCTCTATTCATCTTACGATATCGCCTTGGATTCTGTGTGATTTTAGTTTAGATATTAAGCGTTTATGGGGAACTTTGTCAAAGGCCTTTTGGAAATCTAGATAAATTATGTCTACTGCTTTACTCTTATCATATTCATTGAAAATGTCATTTAAAAAGTCTAATAGGTTCGTTAGGCAAGAGCGTTTATTACGAAAACCGTGTTGAGTGTCTCTAAGTAAGTTGTTTTCCTCTAAGTGATTTGTAAGTTTATCTCGTATGATTGTCTCTAGCATTTTGCATACGACTGAGGTTAGGCTGATAGGGCGATAGTTGCTAGGTAGAGATTTGCTGCCTTTTTTAAATATTGGTGTTACGTTAGCGAGTTTCCATTCGTCAGGTATTGTTCCAGTGTGTAAAGAATAGTTAAAGAGCAGAGTCAGAGGTTTTACTATTTCGCTTTTTGCTTCCTTTAATACGCGAGGGGAGATCGTGTCTGGCCCAGGTGACTTATTTACATTTCATTTATCAATACATTTTATTACGTCACTTTCAGTTATGCTGATATTACTTAATACCTCGGTATTTTCGTTTTGGACTGTTGTTACTGCTGGTATATCGTTCGGGTTTTCTGTAGTAAAGACTGATGCAAAGAAAGTGTTAAGGATACCACTCATTCGCTCTTCATCTGTAGTAAAGTCCCCATTCTCATCAAGTAGTGGTCCGATAGTTGACGTGAGTACTTTCTTATGCCGAATATAACTGTAGAACTCTTTCGGGTTTGTCTTACTTTGATTTGCAACGTGTTTTTCAATGGCCTTTTTACTCTGTTTGATTAACTTTTTGGCTTTTCTTCGTAAGTCTGAAAAATTGGCCCGCTCGTTATTGTCGTTTGTGATTTTTACTCTATTATGGGCGTTCTTTTTGGCGCGTAAACAGTCGGCTATCTCTTTACTCCACCACTTGGGTTTTAAGTTTTGTGCTGAACGTCGGTTTTTTAATGGTATGCTATCTTTGACCGCTTTTGCGTACGCATTAGTGAAAAAGTTCCATTGTGTATTAATGTTAATAGTGTCTCGCAGACATTTCCAATCGGTATCTTTTAGTATCGCTCTGAGTTGGTGAAAATTAGCTTTTCTAAAGTCGGGGATTTTTTCGTAGCTGTAATTTATTTCGCTTCTATTGAAATTTATACTGAATGTGATTATGCGGTGGTCGCTATTAGTAAACTCATCACCCACGTTAATATTCGCTATCAAGTCTTCTTTTGTTGCAAATACTAGGTCAAGAACGTTATTTCCACGAGTTGGACTATTAACAAATTGGATAAGAGAGCTCTCTTGTAAGTTAGTATAAAGGTCTTGACCATAGTAAGCTGATAATGGTTCCCCCCACTTTGTTACTGGTAAATTAAAATCGCCAAGAATTACGGCTTCTTGCGTGTTACTCATCTCGTTAATTTGTTCATAGATATCACGGTCGGTTTGTACTGCTTGAGCTGGGGGTCTGTATAGTAAGGCTAACAAAAGTTTCATCCCGAATTTATTTCTAATGAGTATATATAGTGTGTCTACGTTAGAGATATGGGGCTTTGATAATAGGATCGGTTTGAGGTCATCTTTAATATATAATAGTACTCCGCCTCCCCTTTTATTAGTTCGACCTTTCTCAAATATTGTATAGCCAGGAATTTTATACTCTGCTAGGAAGTCTCTATATTCAGTATTTAGCCACGATTCTGTAATGCCGATTATATCATAATTTTCTGTAAGCGTTATTTCCTCTAGATCTGTGAATTTGTTATGGATGCTGCGAGCGTTAACATAAAAAACCTTTAGACTATTTCGGTTGGGTAACTGCACGTTTGCCCGTGTTATTCTGTTTGTTCGTATTACGTTACTTGACCTTGAAGTACCTGGGCAGTCCCGTTTTTTGTACGATGGTTGATGACCGCGTCGTTTAGCAAACTTCCTAAACGGGCTGCTCCTACCTGATTCAGATGGACACCATCATCTGAGAACAACGAGTCATCAAAATAAAAGTTGTCCCATGTGTTGACGAAATCGACGTTCTCCTTGTTGCAGATGTTGGCAAGTCGTCGGTTGATACTAGTAGCGGTGTTGAAGAAACGGATGTCTGCTTGTCTGCGGGGGATGATTCCAGAAAGGATGATGTTGTTCGTCTTTTCCTTGAACTTCGCAATCATCTGTCGGTACTTGTTGAGGAGCTCTTCCGATCTGGTCTTGAATACATCGTTGGTTCCAACGTGGATGACGTACGTGGTGTTGTCGGGGGCCAGGCTTGTCACTTCGTCCACTGAGTCAATCACGTCGTCTAGGCCGCCACCCGGGATGCAAAATCGCTTCCTCGACTTGGGTGCTCGGCCACAAAACTCGGTGAGTTGACCCCTTACCATGGAGTCACCAACCAGCCTGGCCTCGGTGTCGTCTTCATCGTCGTCTTGGGCCAGGATCTTGAAGCGGTTCTGGCACGTAGTGATGGGAATAATGTTCCTTGTGGGTCGAATGTTGTTCATGACAACGCGGAACTCCTCCCGTGGAGATGGTGTAGTTGGTGGTGCCAGTGGAGGTAAGGGTGTAGAGGCAGTCTGGACGGGGGCTGTGTCGACGGGTGCTGTAGGCGTCGATGTCATTCCTACGTTGAGAGTGACGAATTCCTGTAGTGTTTCCAACTTCTCACTCAAGGCCTCGATCTTGCGTTGTGCTGCCTTCAAGTCGGTCAAATTATCCTCTCGTAAGTTGCAAAATCTACAAACAAGGACGTCTCTGTTCGCGAAAATAGTAGGACCGAAAGTACCAGAGCAGGTAGAACAGGTTAGTTGAGGTGCCATGGTGATAGTTATTAATTTATTGTTAATTTGTTAAATTATTTATTAATTTATTAATTAAATTATTTATTAATTTATTAAATTATTTATTAATTTATTAAATTATTTATTAATTTATTAAATTATTTATTAATTTATTAAATTATTTATTAATTTATTAAATTATTTATTATGTTATTTATTAATTTATTAAGTTATCTATTAGTTTATTAAATTATTTATTAGTTAATTTATTTATTTATTAAATTATTTATTAATTAATTTATTAATTTATTAAATATTTACTAATTAATATATTAAATAGTTATTATTGATTTATTAAGTTATTTATTGATTTATCAAATAATTTATTAATTTATTAAAATGGTTTATTAATTAATTTATTAAAATGGTTTGTTAATTAATTTATTAAAATGGTTTATTAATTAATTTATTGAAATTGTTTATTAATTAATTTATTAAAATGGTTTATTAATTAATTTATTAAAACTGTTTATTAATTAATGTATTAAATTATTTATTAATCAACGGAATTATTTATTAATCTATTAAATTATTTATTAATTCATTAATTTATTTAATAGTTTATTATTTTATTTATTTATTAATTAATTAATTTATTTATGTATTAATTTAATTGTTAATTTGTTTATTAGTTAATTATTGTTAATTTGTTTATTAATTTATTAAATAATGTATTATTTTATTGATTTATTAATTTATTAAATTATTTATTAACTTATTTATTAATTTATTTGTTAATTTATTTATTAGTTAACTATTGTTAGTTTGTTTATTAGTTAATTATTAATTTATTTATTGAGTAATTTATTTACTAATTAATTTAGTTAACACACGGGTAGGAGGGGTTGTTGAAATGAAAGGTGAAGTTTGTGTCAGTAGTGAGGGGGGATTATCTAGTTAATGTCAGTAGGAAGGAGGATTATCTGGTTAGTGACAGCAGGGAGGGGGGATTATCTAGTGGGGAGTAGAGATAATTACCAAGGTGGTGTGAGGAGGTAGGAGTGGAAAATGACCACAAGGTAAGTTAAAGGCTGGGAAAAGACACACACTCGTATACGGGTGTGTGAGGTGAGGTGAGGTGAGTGTGTCAATCAGACTAGTGGGTAGGATGACGGTTAAATTGGAGTACAGGTGTTAATGTGGTTTGGGAATTTAGGGTCAGATAGGGGCTGGGGGATGGTGGTAAAGGGTCAACCAAAGTATAGGAATACGCCGAGAAAGAAATTAAATATTAATACTGTAAAGTTAAAGTGCAAATGCCTGTAAAGGAATACAATAATTATTGGTGAAGTTATAAATGTAGAAATGTAGAATTAGTAATAAACACAGTAACCATGGACGTGTAAACTAGTAAAATAAAGTAGAACGAACCTGAAATAATATTAATATAGAATTATAAAAATATGACTAGGTCTAGAAAAAGAAAATAATAATAATTACTATTAAATACAGTAAGGATACAGAATTATATAAATGCAAATGTCTAGACAATATATATTAATATATAGTGGAACACAGTACAGTGTTGAAAAGGGTACTACAGACGTGTAGACAGGTTAAAATTAAGGTGTGGTGAGAGCAAGATTAAAAAGGCTTAGTTGGGTCAGGTGAGGGGGATGGGGAAATAAGAAAAAGGACGGTTGAGTTGAGGTGTGGGTGTTGGGATGGGGGTGTCAGGGGATGGGGGGTTGGAGGGGGGGAGGGTAAAAACTGGAAAATACAGAGAAAATAGATTGAGAGATATGAAGTTTTTTTGTTTTAAGTAAGAATACTTATGTGAGAAGTGATGTGCTGTGAGTTCCTTCTCGCTCCACACACAGATGCAGACGTACAATCACTCGGGAACGCGAATTCCTAACACACGCACTCAATAACACAGATCACTTAACACACCAAAACACACTGGGCCACGTATAAACACTTAACACACACTGGGCCACGTATAAATACTTAACACACTGGGCCACGTAAAAACACACACTGGGCCACTTGAATACACACACTGCACTTAACAAACGGGATTACACTGGGCCACGTAAATACACACACTGGGCCACTTAAATACACACACAGCACTTAACAAACGGGATTACACTGGGCCACTTAAATACACACACACTGGGCCACGTAAATGCACACACTGGGCCACTTAAATACACACACAGCACAACAAACGGGATTACACTGGGCCACTTAAATACACACACACTGGGCCACGTAAATACACAAACGGAATTACACACACTGAGCCACTTAAATACACACACACACTGGGCCACGTAAATACACAAACGGAATTACACACACTGGGCCACTTAAATACACACAAAAACACAAAGGACGGGTTCTGAATCAGGGCGGCTGCGCGGGACGAAGCGAACGTGCGACTCTAGCGAGAGCCAGCGGGCAAGTAGAGCGAGAGCAAGCGGGCAAGTGGAGCGAGAGCAAGCGAGTGAGAGAGAGAGAGAGAGAGAGAGAGAGAGAGAGAGAGAGAGAGAGAGAGAGAGAGAGAGAGAGAGAGAGAGAGAGAGAGAGAGAGAGAGAGAGAGAGAGAGAGTTACAAGGAGTTACAAGGAAAAGAAGTACCCTAGGGGACCTTACGATCCATACAAAGAGGGTACCTGTGGGTTTAGTTGCGCAAGTAGGCGACCGTCCTCGAATGTGTTATGTGAAACCATCAAGGAACACTCGCACAACGGCTTAAACACCTAGACGGTGATTTAAGGCTTTGTCTAATCTGGACTTGAACTGATCCACAGAGTTGCTGTTGACTACATCAGCAGGAAGCGCGTTCCAAGTACCGCAGATGCTATATGTAAAGAACTTACCACACAGATCACGGTTGTATCGCTTCAGTTCAAGTTTGTAGCCATGATTCCTGGTTGTACCCTCACTGAGTTGGAAAATGTCCCTGTAGTCTACATTGTCAAAGCCTCGTAGTATTTTAAACACTTCGATAAGCTGACCACGCAGTCTCCGGGTTTCCAAAGAGAACAGGTCGAGTTCTACCAACCGATCTTTATAGCTCTTGTGTCTAAGAGAGGGTATAAGTTTGGTTGCCCTGGCTTGCACTCGTTCCAATCTCGCGATATCCTTTCGGTAAGAAGGACTCCAAAACTGGACTGCATACTCCAGGTGCGGTCGGACAAGGGAATTGTACAGACAAAGTACTATCTCCTTGTTCCGGTATCCAAACTGTCGCTTTATGTACCCTAACATCCTTTGGGCTTTCTTCTCAGCCTCAATACACTGCTTCGAGAACTTGAGGTCGCTGGTGATAGTTACACCCAAGTCTTTCTCAGTATCAGTGCTTACGAGAGCATTGCCCTTAAGGTTATACTCTGTTCGGGGGTTTCTGTGGCCTATATGCATAACTTTGCATTTGTTCACGTTAAATGGCATTTGCCACGTGTCAGACCACTCCCCGATCTTCCTAAGATCTTCTTGTAAGCGGGTAGTATTTCCTTCTTTCGCGACATTCATACCAAGCTTAGTATCATCAGCGAATTTGGAAATCTTGGCAACCATGTCACCATCCACGTCATTAACATAGATGATAAACAGTAGTGGTCCCAGAACAGAACCTTGAGGAACACTGCTAGTAACGGGCACCCACTCTGAAGCCTGTCCATTCACTACCACCCGCTGCCGTCTGTCAGTTAGCCAGTTCTCTATCCAATTTGCCACATTTCCGTCTATGCCCAGTGCACGCACTTTCCGAAGGAGACGGCGGTGGGGTACCTTATCAAAGGCTTTCTGAAAGTCTAAGTAGACAACATCGACCGCTTTATCCCGATCATGCTCACTGAAAACAAAATGGAAGAATTCCACCAGATTTCTGAGGCATGACCGGTGCTGCCGGGAACCCATGCTGGGAACCCCTCAGTAGCAAATTTGATTCTAAGTGTGCTGTTATTTTGTCCACCATGATGCTCTCCATGAGTTTACAGACTATCGAGGTTAAACTGATGGGTCTGTAGTTTGACGGTTGGCTAGCATCTCCCTTCTTGAAGATAGGAGTCACCTCTGCCTCACGCCAGTCTCTAGGAACGCATCCAGTCTGGATTACCATGTTGAAGACCATGCACAGGTGCCGTGATACTTCACCATGCACTTCTTTCAACACTCTAGGTAAGAACCCATCCGGACCTGGGGACTTGTTTGCTTTTAATTCGATTATTTTTCTCTCGATTTCTTCTTGGGTGAAGACCATTGACTCCAACTTCTCACTGAAGGAGTCCAAAGGTTCGGGAATGGGACCACTCTCCTCAGAGAACACTGAAGAGAAGTACTCATTTAAAGAGGTTAGCATTTTCTGCATCAGAGTGCATCAATGCTCCATTCCTCATTCACCAAGGGACCGATCCTGCGTCGGATTGGTTTACGGCCATTCACATAACTGAAAAACTCCTGGGGTTCTCTTTGCAGAGTCTAGCCCACACGGACCTCCTCAGCACGCTTAGCCGCCCTTATTTTGGACTTCACGTTTCGATTCAGTCTTCATGACCGTCAAGTCCCCAGATGTCTTTGCTCGACGATACGCAGTTCTCCTCTCCCTTAGTAGGTTACGGATTTCCCGATTAAACCACTTAGGTTGAATGAACTTCTGACCTGTTCCCTTCAGAGGAATAAAGCGCGACTGAAGTTCCATGAAGGAAGATAAGAATGACCTCCACAGATCATCAGCACTCTCTCCCCTCTTCTAGTTCCATTTCAGCAACGCTTTCACGAAGACCTGCAAAGTTCGCTCTCCCCATGTCTAATTTTCTATGCACCGGGGTCACGGACTCCATATTAGGGACCTTAACTGAAAAATCTTATAAGCTTGTGGTCGCTTCCACCTATTTCTTCGTTTACAGAGAGGCTGTTGAATGATGTCATCCTCGGAGGTGAGGACCAAGTCGAGTATGTTAGCACCTCTTGTTGGCTCCCTTACCCATTGAGTGAGGAATTCATCATTTACAAACTCCAAGAGTGGTGTGTT